>APFE030742434.1:2855-29881 GCA_000404065.3 Pinus taeda | reverse complement strand
TCTGGAAATTCCATGATCTTCCACCTCGCATTTTGTCCCTGCCATTTGTCCATTCCCGACCATCGCACCCTACAGAGGAGAAATTTAGTATGCATCGCACCTTGTGCACTGGGAATGTGATATGCATCACACCCTCTGCACTGGGCTTTCAGTATGGTCCAGTTTTGACCATTTATGAGTAGTTTTCAGTGTAGAACTTCTGGGAGATGATGTAATCAGCTGACCTTGTTCCTTTAGGCAGTGAATCAAAACTTTTAGGGACTTAGGAGCCCTCAGTTTATGGACATTTATGATTGGGGTTGAAGTGCCCAAAAATGTCTATAACAACAGGGAAGCATTCTCTGGCATACTGAAGTTAGAATGGAATTTTGTATACACTGCTACGCCCTGATGCTGATTTCTTTCTCTTTACGATATTTTAAGTAAAGGATTATGTATCCTTTGTAGAACATCCTTGTTTTATATTGATAGATTCTTTCGTATAAAATTCTATTTTGTGGATAACATCCCTAATGTAGATTTTCTTTTAAAATCCAGTATCCTCTCATAGTTGACCTTGCAAAAACAGTGCATGAACTCGCAATTATTGCTCAAGTTTTTCATATTTTTCATTTAGTTGTCTTATATTTTCTTCGCATTTCTTTTATAGTGTTTTCCATTTTAGTCTTGTAACTTTCCTATTGAATCTCAATTTCAGCTTCAAGATGGAGGGTGGAAACACAACACAAAGTTGAGGCAGAGAAAATTTTGCAAATTAAAAAAGTAGAAGCTGGAATGGAAGAAAAATATTTTTCTGGTTTGGGTGTTGCTCGTCAACTGCAAGCAATTATAGATAGCCTTAGGGATAGTGTACTTTCTTTCTCAGCCAATGTGCCTGAGACAGTTGCAAAACATGTGATGGACATGATCTTGGTGATAGAGTATTTTGAAGTAATGGAACAGATAGGGGCATCTTCAAAATCATCTTCAGTATTCATCCCTTATGGACCTGGTGTAGTCGATGATGTTGTTCAGCAGGATAGAGATGGATTTCTTCAGGCACAAGCTCATTAAACATTATAATTCTTTCTGGCTACTAAATAAAACTCTGCAAGATCACTCAGTTTCATGAAGGCTAGGGTATTAATGATATGTGAATTTCCCATCCCAACTTGATATATTATATAGACCAAAAACAAGCTATTGTGTAGATATTCTTATTGTCAATGTCAATGTGCATTTTTGATAGCCACTTTCCTATGTGTGATATTTTGATAGAACCAGAGCATTTTTCATTACATGTTGAACTTAAGAATAAAAGCGCATAATGTGCAACAATGTTTATAGTTTGCCTCTAGAAGAATTCCTACATATTTTTCAATTTTGGTATTGTTCCTTGAAATGCTTAGTTAGAAAGCAAGAAAATATGCATAAATATATTGTCTTACCTTTTTTTTCTAGGATACCGAGTCTACATATGTGTGAGTGAATATGAAATTAGGCAGGAAAATATGGGGATTATAAGTCTATTTCAAAAGGATTATATATGTGCATCGCTATCAAATCTTTGGTAATGCTCGACTTCCAGCAACCCCGTATCAACAAAAAATGTGCTTCTTGTTTTTGTGTTTATGAACTTTTGTGTAACTGTTGTTAGGAATAGCAATATCATTAAACCTACTAGAACATGGAAAGTGTTTGATAATGAAACCAAAACTTTCTTGTAATGGACCAAAATTGGTGTTGTAATAGTGCTATTATTGCATGGGCTTGACCTGTTAAATCAGTTAGAGAGTGTGTCAAAGGAAGGAAGATGGGTTCCATTCCATGTGATATCGAACGAGATGGGATGTTCCTTGAGAGCTTCTCTATTATTTGTGACTGCAAGGAGGATTGTTGTAATGAATTTTCCTAGTGTTTTTCTTGATACCTATGTTTCCTTATATAAATGTGTGTTTCTTTTTTGTTGATTAATTTCCACCTGCTATGTATTCTGTTCGCAGATCAGTACTTAACATCCTAAAATATTCATTAAAAAGAATGAATAGATTAGTGAGATAACCATAGACTTTATAGCCATGTCATTGATAGATGCCTCTTATATCCCTAAAACTTCTGTATGCAGTTTTTCTTATGTGTGGATCTGCCTTTAAACTCAACATGAATCAAGACACTAAGATTCCCTCAAGCACCCAGAAAGCACCTAAGGACATGGAAAAACTTTGTAAATAAAATTGTAGAGAGTGGGACTAGTTTCTCTAATTAAGTTACATCAACAAAATGGAAAAGGATGAGAGATGATATGTGCATTGAGTGAAAGAGGGATTAAAAACAAGTGCATAAAAGTGACAACACAAGCCCTGCTGCATGAGTTCCTTGAGAAGCAAGACGAAATTCAAATAACAATGAAAAAAATGTTGAATCCATTTGATATATTAATATAGAGGCAAAAATTAATCAAAGATATAATAAACCAGTAGATGTCATGCTAATCTCCAGCAAGAAATAATGGAAGTGCCATTAAGTTTGGAAGGATGTTGGACTATGGTGAAGATGAAGTGCCACTGAAATGTCGAATGAATCTCACCTCCTACACTTTTGTCTCCACTTCTTTGTAGAATCCAAGAGAGAGTAGTGTGTCCTAGGCATTTGTGTGTGAGAGAGAAAGGGAACAAACTGAACTAGAATCTTCTCTACATGGAGAACTAAATGTCTTTCTACATCATTGTAACTCACACATCACCTCACTCAGCCCCTTGATACTCTTCCTTCGTCCAAGATAAACAAACTTAGTTGCATGCTAGAAGTATGAAATCTGCTCAAAATACCCTCATGTGGAGTGCACCTCTTTTCACATTGTTGTTTTTATCTTGCATGTGTTAACCATGGTCCAGGTCAATTTTAAAATGACAGTACCATTCTATGCATGCTCTAAACCAATTGGTAGTAAACTGAAGAAACCTCTATTAGAGCGCAACCTTTCTAAAGTATCAGCTTCTTTCTAGTTATGATCACAAACCTGTTGGCAATTACCTACACTAATTTCCAATAATAATTACAACCACATAATGAAAGTAAGCTCTTATAAAGCACATCCCTCCCTCATAATTGTTGTTTTCCTTTAATAACCAAAGAAATATGTTGATAAACATATTGATTAGAGCATAGAGCAGTCGTCCTCCATGGATGTCAATCATTTCCATTTTTAATAAAGTGAATAGATGCATAAGATAAACAACGAAATCTCATGGGAAGACAGGTTGCACTCATGTTGATTTTACTTGAGTAGGAGGGAGAACTCCAATATTAGGATATACATGCAATGAAATATATGTGGGAGATTCTTTTTTGAATTAGAATGGCAGCTCGGGCTGAGAACAGCATGAGGTAAGTGTGTAAAACTAGTAAGAAACCTATTCTAGATACAGTGTTCCACCCTAGCCTAGGAATGACATTTTTAAGGGTTCACATGTGTGCATAAAAAGAACTTCACCTCACCTCAAGCCTAACGCTCCACTATCTAAGAAGATCTTCCATGAGGTCAAGTAGTAGGGGGAATTTTCTCTAGGGAAAATTGTAATTCCCCTACAAAACGCAGTTGAAGTTGTAGAGATATCAAGTCACAGGTGAGCACTATCCATAGAAACACATCACAAGGTTCCATAGAGATTTTGAGTCATCGTTTTTGAGTGATATGTGTGTCCAATCATTTCTTTGTAATTCTTAAATCTAGCTTTTATAGTACTTGAACCATTGAATCTAGCTTCATCATATATCCCTAACCCTAACCCTAACCCTCATACACCTAGTGGATATCACCATCATGTGTGGATAACACTGCTTCAAATACAAGACCCAGTAGGGTAGGCTAAACACATAAACTCATGCACCCAACACACTTAGAAAACTGCACCATTCATAGAATATACATTAATGCATGCCCTCCCCTGGATGGGTGACTATGCCTTCCTAATTGAATACAATACATTCATACATGTGCCTCATCCAGTGATCCTACTAAACTATTGCACCTCCATTAAAGGATCTATTATGGGCCCTCTACTAAACATCAACTTTCCTATCTATAAGCAGGAATGTATTTTTTGAAGGATGATGTTGTTGCTGAAGGAGAAAAACTACTGAGAAATAGGTAAAATCTAATACTACCTCCACTCTTGTATAAGATAAAAGTAAAACTGTTGTCAAATTGAGCAATATTGTTAAGCAATTTTCTCATTGTATATTCAGCGAGCCAAAAATGAAAAATGATAATTTTAATTTTGTTTCACCTGACGAAATAAAGAATATACAATTGATTTCAAAGTGTTACAGTTATGTGGGTAATATATTATATCATATTTGGGTACATGGTGCAGTTAGAAACCAGTCTACTTCCATAGACTGAAATGGAGTACAAAACTATTACAAGGTTTATGGTACCAAGGGAAACATCTAGTTTAATCACAGTAATATTCATTGGCTTCTAGCTATCTTCTTTTGGAAGAAACTAAAATATCTTTATTGTGCTTTCAATTTCAAATGCTTGTTAAAGGATCAAGTGGTGGATAGAATGAACAACTCAAACTCGATGATCTCATAACAAAATAATTTAGTATTTCCAAGACAAAATAGCATTACTAATGTAACTCTGAATTCCATGAAAAAAGAACAATTTGATGTATTGAAATGATATTAGGAGATTAATAAAGAGGATCAAATTAAGTTATGTTATGGCTATACCGTTGTATCTATTGATGCTTCGAGCGAAGAGACTCGGCAACACCAAGAACATCGAGTTCCCTCCAAGCATTGGTCATCCAAGACAATGTAGTCCTTGTGGTTTGTAGAGAGTCTTCTCGCTCTAACATCAAGCTCTTCAAACCAACTTTGCACAAGGTCATTACAAATGTAAGAAATTAGCAAGACACAAATTTGGTAGTAAATATGACCAAAATAAGAACTAGTGTAAACAATTTTCACAATCCTACTTTTGAAACTAATATTATAATACCCTTAGCATTATGATCAACTATCATTGTTCTTCCTAGGTCAGCGAACTTAGCTCTGCATTGACAAAGTGTAATTGCATAAAAGGAATGCCGGTCTCATGCCAATAGGTCTCCTATGTTGAATGCGTAGGAACCTAGTACATAGACCATTTTTCTCTTCGCTTAGCTACATGTTAGCCTCCTACTGCAGTAGGTTACTCATCTTTCATGATTGAAATTTTTACATGCCAAATATGTCATACTTTGCATGCTGCAATTTTCCATATTTACTATAGAAGCCAAAGAAGGATGCCATGAGAATGTGCTAGTCAAAGTGCCACTGCTATATTCCAATTTTGATGAGTTACTCTGTTTTTGAAGATTTCAGCTAAAGAGAGATCCAAACAGTTTAATCTTGGTCTCCCTAGGTTTCAATTTACTGTTTTAGAATATAGAGAAACACCATCTGTCCAAACAGCTAAATCTTGGCAGAATCTTAGACAGGTAGAGAAGCAAGGGTGCTCAACAGCTTAATCTGAGCCCTTGGATGAAATAAGTGTAGATGTAGATAGGAGGACAGAAAAAGAAAAAGTTGAAAAGTTGGGTTTGCAAGTCTAAATGCACCCAATCCAAAAAGAAGAAAAAATGCTAGGCAAGTAGGCTGGGTAGGTAGTTTTGAGGTTGCAGAATGTTGATTTGTGATCAATTTCATGTTTTCAAGTGTCATATCTGTTCAAGTCACAATTATCAGGCAGTTTCCATTTGAAAGATTCAAGTGAGGCATGACTAACTTCCCCCTTCTTCCTTATTCCCCAAATCACTCACTAATTTCCCTGAAGAGATCAAGATTTGCTTGATGCCTCTTAGTTTCATCATTTTTCATATCAACTACCTTCGTAAAGATTTTCTTTACTTAAGGAGTGTTCATATGTCCTCTACAAAGTTCTATCTCCCCTGTTAAGCCTAAGGTCTCTAAAACTTGGCGCTTTCTTGTCATTATCATATTAATCTCTAACTCTATTATGTAACTCCCTATCTATCTCCCTTTCCCCCTACTAAAACAATGTTAATAAACTCCCCTATATACTTATCCCCTCCCCTTGGTTGAAAAATAACCATAAGTACACTTGGGAATTTCTAAGTTTGCCTGAAACATAGCAAGGACCCTCATTTTTCCCCTTTAAAACCATCTTCCAATGCAATGGACTCCTTCCAAAGCATGAAAGTCCTCTTTTTAGGTTATCGGACCCCTTCTGAGGCCTCAAATACTCTTCGAAAGCATATATACCCTTCTTCCAATCACAATAAACCCTTGCCGACTACCTTAACACTCTTCCGATCCCTTTGGGCCCCCTCCGATGCGATATCGCAGTCAGAGGTCTCAAAGCTAATGTTGCTCGTTTTTTGTCCTCCCCGATGGAAGCTCCGCCGATGCCATTTCACAAATTGGCGTATCATAATACTATATGCCACATATATATGCCCCTTCCCCTCTTTGCCGATGCGATATCGCAAGTCGGCAATCGGTGGTTGCAAGAGTCATGTTCCCGAAATGCATGCTGCTTCCTTTTGCTCCGATGCGACATTGACATCACATCAAGAGAGCATATCGCATCACAAATACTTCCTTGCAGCATGCCTCCATTTATTCATATATTTTGTTTAAAACATAATTTATCATTAAGACATGTTTCACTACAAATTCATCGCAAATCGCAGCATTTCAGTTATCGCTATTGCATCGCAAAAAACATATAAGGCACCGCACCATCCAACACTCTGCCATGTCACCTCGCTGACGTCATCCACGGTACCAGGACCCGTCGCTGATGTCATGCTGATGTCACCCGCCAAAGAAGGGCGCGCAAGCGCGAAAATGCATCTTAGGAGTCCCGGATTCAAATTTTGAGGCAATTTTCGATGCGCCAATCGCGCATTTCTACGGGAAATGGGCCAAATTGGGGAATCTTTGGGGAATGTTTTGATTCCTTAGCTATTTTTGCACCGAAAATGGCAGAAAAGGCCCGATTTAATGGTTTTTAGCATATCAGCATAAAGAGAAAGGCCCAATTTAGGCATTAAAGAGTATCAGAGCAAATGTGAAGCCAAAATTCATGCCAGAGAAGATCAGGTAGCGGCAAAGTGTATCAGTGTTGTGGTGAAGTGTATCAGTGAAGATTTTCTTAGGGCTCGAGGTGAATAAAACATTAAAAGAAATCCTTAAAAGTCAAGAAATAGTTAAGGAACCATTCAAAGCTCATCATCATAGTGACTACACATTAAAACTCACATAAGATCAGTGGACCAAAGCTCAAAGCAAAATTATTGCAAAAGCACTGGACCAGGCCACAGAGGACAGTACATTAACTCTTTTTGATCCAGTTGCTTCTGGCGCAGCTCAATAGATATTTTATTTGCATTTAATTTCAGCACAAGTTTAGGTTTAAAAGCTTTTCCCCACATACCTATTTAGGTTAGCTGTAATAAATACTTATGGATATTTTACCTATAAAGATAGTCCTGAACAATGTGAAGAGGGTTGGTTTTTGTTGGTTGGATGTTTTGTTTAAGCAGAGACTCGCACTGTATATCTGATAATTTCTATAATCAAAGACTGCTTACGAGCTTGGAGAATGGATTGTTTACTGTGTGTAATGGTTGAAGAGTGACTGTGGAATTCTTGTGCTAGTACATGACCCAGTAAGTGCTTCTTACCTCTGTTTTCCATTCATAAATCATGGTCTAAACAACAGAAATAAAGATTAGCTTAGAATTTGTTTAATTGCACTATATGCTCAATTTCTGTTGTTTCTTTATGTTTTTCATCTATTTTAGGCATAATATGAATTCCACATGGATCACATTTGCCCTCATTCACCATGTATGACAGTTATCTAGGGATTCTTAACTACCCCTAGATAGAGCTCATTTTCCTTCCCTCAGTTAAGCTGATTGAGAGATTATTAATTGCCTCTCATACCTTACATTTCACTCCATCTCTTTAGCTTGAAGGTTGTTTCATGTGCAGCTACCTTGCTCCACGTTCCTCTTGTGATCAAGAAAGCATACCTGTGGTCCTACTCCTTGACTCCATGCCCAATGGTTTGAAACTTATCAGTCTATGCATGCCTCTCTGCTTGAAAGCATCTTCCTTCCATTCAAACACCATCCAAAAATAAACAAAACCCATTGAACCTAATAACTAGCCTACAATCATCATTAACAAAGCCAAATCATCAAGAGAGAGCCCTCTCTGATTGCAGGTGGGCTAGAACCTGCAATCCAAAGATTGGTTTGTGTTTACCTCAGTTGTGTCCCTTCAGGAGCTTAGGGACAACCTGAGTGATAAAATAATGGCAACTTTGTTGGGACCTCCTCAGATAATCCCACAAAACCAGTCCGAAGCTCTGGAGAGGAAAAAACTGACCTTTGAAAGTTTCTGTTTAACTTGTATTGTTAGAAAAATTCTCAAAAACAAGCTAGAAGCTGGCTCCCAAGAGACACCCACGATATACCAGGTCAATTCCGGACCCAAATCCCCCAGCTACTTTTGAAAACCCCAATATAATTCCTAAGATACTTAGAAAAAAAGAGCAACAAGAAGGTTTGACTACTTCCAGTCCTGAAACAGTTCAACATAACCATTTTGCGACCCCTGTTAAGGTTCTGTTTCATTCAAACCCTACTTCCCCTTGTTCATCATCCACTTCTACAAACCCTGTTTCCACTACTCCAATTATCCCAGTTGCCCCGGTTGTTCCACTTATCCATGTTAATATGGCCAATAGATATGCACCTTTACAGCTGCCTGCAAATCCTGGGGCTATGCCTTAGGATTACCAGACTAAAATTACTTATTTTGATGGTACAAATGCCTGCACAGTCCTTCAGCATACAAAGAAAATGCAGGATTACTTTGAGAGTTATGAGATTGACGATGATAGTGTGAGAATGAAGATTTTTGTCCAAAGTTTGACCGGTGATGTTAGGACTTGGTTTAGAGCACTCCCAGCCAATTCCATAGCAGACCCTGAAGCCTTATATCAGTCGTTTATCAATAGATGGGAGAAAAAGAAAGACTCCTTGCACATATTATTTGAGTATGACACTATCAAAAGAGGCCCTCAGGAGACTATTTTGGACTACTGTGCAAGGTTCAATAATGTTTATAATGCAATACCATAGAACTTAAGACCTCCACCTGATCTTGCTTTGTATAAATTCCCTGATGGTTTTGATGCTGAAATGGATTATCAGTTAAGGGAAAGAGCCCCACAAAACCTTGCAGAGATGCAAAATGTTGCTGTTAGTGTGGAGGCAAACCTAATTTCCAAAAGAAACAGAGCTAGAACCGAGAGAAGAACTACTTTTAAGGAAGAACCCTCAGCCTTAGACCAGAAGTTAGATGCTATTATCAATGACATGCATAGGCTGGGAGACAGAGTAGAAAGTGTTGAGAGGAAATCATCATGGGAAGGACAACAACCCAACACCATAAGAAACCCAAACTTTAGGAAAAATCAAACCAAAAATGCTGGAAGGGCTAGTCCCGACCATGATATTAGGCCTCCTTTCCAAGAAAACTACGGAGAGGCATCCACATCCAGTGAGCTCGCAGAAGAGACTCACATGAACTTGATAGATTCGAAAAATGAGCAGCAAATCTTTCTCACTCAAGAAGACCAAGACTACCCTGATGTAAAACAATTTCAGACCAAGATGGGAGATTCTTTTGATTTTAAACAAGGTTATGATTCTGTTGTATATGAGGTCCACAAATAATATAAGCTGAGAACAAGAACCATTGAAGTCATTATGCCAACCAAAGCAAAGGACAACAAACAACCCAATAAGATTAAAGGCAAGGTTTTCATAATAGAACCAGCTAATATTGATGTCCCAAACCCGTATCAAGTGACTGTAGAGGACATATCAGACATACAGCCTCCTATTGGTCAACCTCTACCTCCTTCTTCCTCAAAAGAAAATTTGAACATCACTCCAAAAAACCTTCCCAAAACAGAAATACCACAAACTGTCATTTACCATAACATAGACAATCCAAAGCAAAACATAGTGAGTATTCATGAAAAGGAGAAATCTTCTACTATTAACGCAAATATTCCATTAGAAAAACAATTCAATTTAGAAGCATAGATTGGAAAACTCAAAATATCCATCCCCCTCTCAGAACTTGCCAAACATAATGTGTACAGGAAACAAATTCAAAGGTCACTTCAACTACCAGAGGTCAGGGATGATGTAAATGTTTTAGATGATACCCCTGTGCTGCTGTTTGGTCCAGAAGTTAACAGAAAATCAACATATGGATCTGTTCCACCCTTTTATGTCAGTTTGCATGTACATGACAAAATCTTGCATAATGCTATGTTTGACTCAGGTGCCTCACACAACCTTATGCCCAAAGCTGTGATGGAAAAGCTAAACCTTGATATAACAAGACCCTACAAAGATCTATACTCCTTTGACTCAAGTCAGGTCAAGTGTTTAGGCCTAATCAAAGACCTTTGTGTGTCTTTAGTCCAATTTCCTAACAAGACAATACTAATGGACGTAGTAGTTGCTGACATTCCAACAAAATATGGCATGCTCCCATCAAGATCATGGGGAGCAAAACTCCAAGGATCCCTCCAACTCAACCACTCTTATGCCACTATTTCTGTCTTTGGACAACCAAAGAGACTGTACAGAGAAACACTCATGAAGTATGTGGTGAGCAGTGAGGAGAAGCCCCAAAATTTTCCAATTTATTCAATCCATTCTGATATGGATTCATTTATTCTTTTTAATGATGACAAGAATCCTCCAACTAATGAGAGGCCTTTAGCTTCAGAGGTATAGACATGCATAAATAAAGAACCAATTGCACGTGCCCATGAATAGTCACAACAGTCAAGGCAGCTAGTACACAAGAAGAACCTCCTCAAACAGAAATTTTAGATCCGCCCAATCCTAAAATGACTGAAACTATGGGTATAAACCAAAAACAAGAAATTACATGGTATTTAGAGTTTGATGGTTCTGTCAACAAGTTAGGAGCAGGGGTAGGTGTATGGATTCACAATACACATGACAACCATGCAGAAGGCCATGCCTACAAACTAAATTTCAGATGTACCAACAACATGGCAGAGTATGAGGCTCTCCTCTTAGGCCTAAAATTGCTTAAGGTTCTAGGAGCTACAAAAGTGTCCATTCTAGGTGACTCCAATTTAATCATACAACAAATGAAAGGTAACTTTATTACTAATGACAATAGAATGAGGGCCTATAGGATTGCTGCCACAGAAATACTCAATACCTTCGCTGAATCCGAGCTTGCCAAGATTTCTAGAAACCATAACATTCATGCACACAGCCTAGCCACTTTTTCCAGTACATGCAAGCTTCCCTTTTAACCAAATCACCATTTTACTGGTGAGATAAAATGTAGGCTCGCTGTTCCTAACAATATTAGAGATGGGCAAGTATTTGAAAATGATGCCTAGATTAACAATTTCCTCACTCTTGAGGGCGAGTTTTCAAATTCAAACATTGACATGGAGTCCATGAACGATTCCCAACAACAAACAAATGAAAATCATCAGACTGTAACAACTGCAACAGCAAAACAAATCCTGAGCCCAACTATTTTTGACAATGCAAACAGAGAAGAGCTGAAACAAATGCATTTAGAGGAAACAACCAAAGCAGAGGCTAAGTTCATTGATCTAAAGAATAACTTTTTGCCTGCTCACCTCACTCCATTAGAAGATATGTTTGATGATAATGATGTGCCCAAAAAGACAAAAATGGAGCCTTTAAACGCAGCTATAGAAGAACAGAACATAGGGACAGCAAAAAAACCCAAAATGATTAAATTGTCCAAAAATCTGTCCACTGATCAAAAACCAAAGTATGTGGATTTGTTCAAAGAGTTCCAGGATGTATTTTCTTGGAGTTATGAGGACTTGAAGTCCTATGACACCTCAGTGATTCAACACACCATTCCCTTAAAACCAAACCAAAAGCCCTTCAAACAAAAACTTAAGAGAATCAATCCTGTGCTTCTCCCCTTGATCGAGAAGGAAGTAAAAAGAATGTTTGAAGCAGGTATCATAGCACCCATCAGATTTTTTGAATGGGTGTCCAATCTGGTTCCCACAAGGAAAAAATCAGGTGAGATCAGACTATGCGTAGACCTAAGAAACTTAAACCAAGTCTCTCTAAAATACCACTACCCTTTGCCCAAAATGGACCATATCCTACAAAGAGTAGTGGGCGAATCTAGAATTTCTTTACGAGATGGATTTTCAGGATTCAACCAAATACTTGTTCACCTAGATGACCAAGACAAAACAGCCTTCACCACACCCTGTGGAACATTTAAGTATGTTAAAATCCCTTTTGGGCTAAAGAACGCTGGTGCTACCTTTCAAAGGGCAATGGATATTGCATTTGCCAAGGAAATCCATGACTTCCTTGTTGTTTACCTTGATGACCTAACCCCTTTCTCCAAATCTGATCAAGAGCACCTCAAACACTTAAGGCAGATATTCATGACATGTAGGAAATATGGCATTTCCTTGAACCCCAAGAAGTCATTGTTTGGCCTTGAGGAAGGTAAGTTTCTAGGCCAAATCATCTCAAAAGACGATATCAGAATTGATCCAGAAAGAATTCGAGCAATCCTTCAAATTCCATACCTAAGAAACATAAAAGAGTTGCAAGCATTCCTTGGAAAGATCAATTTCCTAAGGAGATTTATCCCAAAATTAGCAGAACTGATAAGACTATTAAGTAACATGTTAAAAAAGGATGCTAAGGTAAGATGGTCTCTGGAAACCAAGCAGGCTTTTGAGAGTATCAAAGCTGCCTTGACTCAAACGCCCATACTCACAAGTCCACAATTTGACAAGGATTTTATCATCTTTTCATTTGCTTCTGAACACACGATAGCTGTTGTCCTTCTGCAAAAGGATGATGAAGGAAATGAAAAGCCTATTGCATTTTTCAACCGAGCCTTAAGAGATGCACCCTTTAAATACCAAATCATGGAGAAGTAGGCCTATGCTCTTGTTAAAGCAATTAAAGGTTTCCGAGTTTACATGTTATATTCACATGTGATTGCTTATGTGCCAAATGTTGTTGTAAAAGACATATTAACTCAAGAAGGCATAGAAGGGAAAAGAGGCAAATGGATTGCCAGTATTCTTGAATATGACATTGAGATAACACCCACAAAGCTGATAAAGGGACAAGGTTTAGCCAAGCTAATGTCCGAAACAAATTTTCAGGCCTTAGACATCAACCAACTGGACAATGAACAGGAGTTGGCGACTCCACAAATCAGTGAAACCTTTTTACAATCCCCATGGTATGCCAATATTTGCTATGTATTGTTAAACCTGTGTTCTCCCCCAGGATTGTCCAAGATCAAGAAAAGATTTTTGAAGATGAAAGCCCTAAAGTTCTGTGTCTTAGATGCTGCCCTGTTTTGGAAAAATCATGAAGGAATACTGCTAAACTGTTTAACCATAAATGAAACCAACAGAATCATGAAAGAGTTTCATTCAGGGGACTGTGGAGGACATTTATATTGGAATTCCACTGCTAACAAGATTTTAGGGGATGGTTATTATTGGCCTTCTCTATTTGCAGATGTCAAGAAATTTGTTGTCTCATGTCACAAATGCCAAATCTTTGAAGGGAAAAGAAAACTGTTGCCTTTTCCCCTTAAGCCTATCTCAACCGAACAACCTTTTCAACAATGGTGTCTTGACTTCATTGGAGAGATTCACCCATCATCCTCAGGCCAGCATAAGTGGATTCTAACAGCCACCGACTATTTCACCAAGTGGATTGAAGCCATCCCATGTAGGCAAGCCAATGACTCCACTATTATCCGATTCCTTGAGGACAATATCATTTCTAGATTTGGTTGCCCCAAGAAAATAAGCACTGACAATGCTGCTGCCTTCAAATCTAAAAAGACGATCAACTTCTACCATAAATTTCACATTACCTTGGGCCACTCTTCAGCTTATTATCCTCAAGGTAATGGTTTGGATGAATCATCCAACAAAAGCCTCATCAACATCATAAAGAAAGTGCTGGAAGAGAACAAAAAGAATTGGCATAGGAAGCTCATAAATGCCCTGTGGGCAGACAGACTTTCAACCAAGAAATCCTTTGGGATGAGCCCTTATGAGCTAGTATATGGCATGGAAGCCAGATGTCCCTCATCACTGGGCATTCCTACTATCAAGCTATTACAGGAGATTCAGGCTGAACCAAATGACATTCAAAGAAGAATTAATCAGACCATTCACCTTCAACAAACCAGAGAGAAGGTGTATGATAGAGCTCAGACTTTGTAGGAAAAGATCAAAAAGATGTTTGATAAGAGAGCCAAGGCTGAGGATTTCTATGTTGGTAGCAAAGTTATAAGGTGGGATTCACGAAGAGAAGACAAAGGAAAACATGCAAAATTCGATTTTCTTTGGAAAGGTCCATTCATTATCAGCACTGTGCAAGGCAATAACACATATTTTCTCAAATCAGTAGATGGCAGCACAGCTGAAGAGGGCCCTGTAAATGGCCGAATGTTAAAGCATTATCATGATCCCTTGTGTTGAAGAATCACCCAGCAGTATTATGTCTGTACATAAATATTTGTATATATCAGCACTTTGTTTTATTTTTGTAAACAATCAAGATGATAGAGCACGCAGAAGAAAGAAGACAGTGCTTCACAATTCACAAGCAAATCAGTTGAGGGAAAGTGATGTTCTCATTCCACAGTTTCAATTATCCGACAGTCAGCACTAAGAAATTTCAATTTACAGCAACAATAGAAGATCCAGGCAGTCTGACCTGTTGTTCTTGACTTTTCACAAGGAAAATCCATCCCCAAGTGGAGCCACTGTTAGCCTCCTGCTACAACAGGTTACTCATCTTTCATGATTGACATTTTTACATGCCAAATATGTCATACTTTGCATGCTACAATTTTCCATATTTACTACAGAAGCCAAAGAAGGATGCCATCAGAATGTGCTAGTCTAAGTGCCACTATTGTATTCCAATTTTTATGAGTTACTCCATTTTTGAATATTTCGACAAAAGAGAGATCCAAACAGTTTAATCTTGGTCTCCCTAGGTTTCAATTTACTATTTTAGAATATAGAGAAACACCATCTGTCCAAACAGCTAAATCTTGGCAGAATCTTAGATAGGTAGAGAAGCAAGGGTGCTCAACAACTTAATCTGAGCCCCTGGATGAAATAAGTGTAGATGCAGATAGGAGGACAGAAAAAGAAAAAGTTGAAAAGTTGGGTCTGCAAGTCTAAGTGCACCCAAACCAAAAAGAAGAAAAAATGCTAGGCAATTAGGCTGGGTAGGTAGTTTTGAGGTTGCAGAATGTTGATTTGTGTTCAATTTCATGTTTTCAAGTATCATATCTGTTCAAGTGACAATTATCAGGTAGCTTCCATTTGAAAGATTCAAGCGAGGCATGACTAAATTCCCCCTTCTTCCTTATTCCCCAAATCACTCACTAATTCCCCTGAAGAGATCAAGATCTGCTTGATGCCTCTTAGTTTCATCATTTTTCATATCAACTACCTTCGTAAAGATCTACTTTACTTAAGGAGTGTTCATATGTCCTCTACAAAGTTCTATCTCCCCTGTTAAGCCTAAGGTCTCTAAAACGTGGTGCTTTCTTGTCATTATCATATTAATTTCTAACTCTATTATGTAACTCCCTATCTATCTCCCCTTCCCCCTACTAAAACAATGTTAATAAACTCCCCTATATACTTATCCCCTCCCCTTGGTTGAAAAATAACCATAAGAACACTTGGGAATTGCTAAGTTTGCTTGAAACATAGCAAGAACCATCATTTTGCCCCTTTAAAACCATCTTCCAATGAAATGGACTCCTTCCAAAGCATGAAAGTCCTCTTTTTAGGTTATCAGACCCCTTCTGAGGCCTCAAATACTCTTCGAAAGCATATATACCCTTCGTGCGATCGCAATAAACCCTTGCGGACTGCCTTAACACTCTTCTGATCCCTTTGGACCCCCTCCGACGCAATATCGCAGTCGAAGGTCTCAAAGCTAATGTTGCTCATTTTTTGTCCTCCCCAATGGAAGCTCCACCGATGCCATTTCGTAAATCAGCGTATCGCAATACTATATGCCACATATATATGCCCCTTCCCCTTTTTGTCGATGCAATATCGCAAGTCGGCAATCGATGGTCGCAAGAGTCATGTTCCCAAAATGCATGCCGCTTCCTTTTGCTCCGATGCGACATTGCCATCACATCAAGAGAGCATATCGCATCACAAATACTTCCTTGCCGCATGCCTCCATTTATTCATATATTTCGTTTAAAACATAATTTATCATTAAGACATGTTTCACTACAAATTCATTGCAAATCGCAGCATTTCAGTTATCACTATCGCATCGCAAAAAACATATAAGGCACCGCACCATCCAACGCTCTGCCACGACACCTCATTGACGTCATCCACCGTACCAGGACCCATCACTGATGTCATGCTGATGTCACCTGCCAAAGAAGGGTACGCAAGCACGAAAATATATCTTAGGAGTCTCGGATTCAAATTTTGAGGCAGTTTTCAATGCGCTAATCGCGCATCACTACGGGAAATGGGCCAAATTGGGGAATCTTTGGGGAATGTTTTGATTCCTCAGCCGTTTTTGCACAGAAAAGGCCCAATTTAGTGGTTTTTAGCATATCAGCATAAAGAGAAAGGCCCAATTCAGGCATTAAAGAGTATCAGAGCAAATGTGAAGCCAAAATTCATGCCAGAGAAGATCAGGTAGCAGCAAAGTGTATCAGTGTTGCGGCAAAGTGTATCAGTGAAGATTTTCTCAGGGCTCGAGGCGAATAAAACATTAAAAGAAATCCTTAAAAGTCAAGAAGCAGTTAAGGAACCATTCAAAGCTCATCATCATAGTGACTGCACATTAAAACTCACATAAGATCAGTGGACCAAAGCTTAAAGCACAGTTATTGCAAAAGCACTGCACCAGGCCACAGAGGACAGTACATTAACTCTTTTTGATCCAGGTGCTTCTGGCGCAGCTCAATATATATTTTATTTGCATTTAATTTCAGCACAAGTTTAGGTTTAAAATCTTTTCCATGCAGACCTGTTTAGGTCAGCTGTAATAAATATTTATGGATATTTTACCTATAAAGATAGCCCTGAACAATGTGAAGAGGGTTGGTTTTTGTTGGTTGGATGTTTTGTTTAAGCGGAGACTCGCACTGTATATCTGATAATTTCTATAATCAAAGACTTCTTACGAGCTTGGAGAATGGATTGTTTACTGTGTGTAATGGTTGAAGAGTGACTGTGGAATTATTGTGCTGGTACATGACCCAATAAGTGCTTCTTACCTCTGTTTTCCATTCATAAATCATGGTCTAAATAGCAAGAACAAATATTAGCTTAGAATTTGTTTAATTGCACTCTATGCTCAATTTCTGTTGTTTCTTTATGTTTTTCATCTGTTTTAGGCATAAATATGAATTCCACATGGATCATATTTTCCCTAATTCACCATGTATGACAATTATCCAGGGATTCTTAACTACCCCTAGATAGAGCTCATTTTCCTTCCCTCTGTTAAGGTGATTGAGAGATTCTTAATTGCCTCTCATTCCTTACATTTCACTCCATCTCTTTAGCTTGAAGGTTGTTTCATCTGCAGCTACCTTGCTCCACGTTCCTCTTGTGATCAAGAAATCCTACCTGCAGTCCTACTCCTTGACTCCATGCCCAATGGTTTGAAACTTATCAGTGTATGCATGCCCCTCTACTTGAGAGCATCTTCCTTCCATTCAAACACCATCCAAAAATAAACAAAACCCATTGAACCCAATAACTAGCCTAAAATCATCATCAACAAGGCTAAATCATCAAGAGAAAGCCCTCTCTGATTGCAGGTGGGCTAGAACCTGCAATCCAAAGATTGGTTTGTGGTTACCTCGGCTGTATCCCTTCAGGAGCTTAGGGACAACCTGAGTGATAACACTACCCAAGGCTTATTTCCCTTTCCAAATATCATCAATTCTTTCCCAAGAAATTAATAATATTTTACTATATTCTAAAAGGTGAAGATGCTAAAATCATGCCACAAATCAAATATCTTTCCTCAAACCACTAAAATATAAAGTAAACAACAATAATTATAAAAATAAAACTAGATCTATCGATCTATGCATGAAATGAGTCAAGCGACTAAAAAAATATGACCAAAACAAACAAAAAAATTCAAACTTGACAAAATCCTCTAAACAAGGAGCTAAATTTTTTTAAGATATCAGAGCTAGACATCAATGCAATTTCATGTACTTGAATAATCCCATTGTTTCTTAGTTTTCGACTTCTCAAATTAGTTATTTATCATTTAATACTAGGACACTGTCTATGTGAAAAGAAATAGGTCCCAACTTCATCAAATCCGACTTCATTTCCAATCAAAGACCAAATCCTAAGGACACTAACTTCTTACTCTAGTATGGTGCTAAAGTTAAATACACAAAATAACAAAAAATTAATATATGATAAAAAATAGACTTGCAAGATTGTATTCGTCGAGTGTGACACGGACACCAATAACTAATATTAGAAAGATTTATAGAATGTGGTAGTTACTAGTGTGTGTCTATTGTGCGATTAGTGGTATGGTGGAGAGACCTACCAAGAAGAGACGTTGATCTCGGGAAGTTATAGTAGGGAGATGCATAGAGCATTTATGTAAAAGGAAGATTAGAAGTGTTGTCTTCAAGTTGGGTTATGTTATGGTAGAATTTTGTTCGTGATAAGTGGTAACAAGACACTTACATCAATAGGTAGAAAGTAAATTGGGGGCATGAGTTGGACTGACTCATGTTATCTCATCCCTTAATGGTCCTAAGGACATGTGGGGACCCAAACAACTTAGTACCTGAAAGACTTGAAAGCATGGTTGAAAAATGACTCACAAGGAATGACTGAAAAATGACTTGAAAGTCTTGTTAAATTAATTATTTATCATTTAATAATAGTCGGCCACTATCTATGTGAAAAGAAATAGGTCCCAACCTCATCAAATCAAGCTTTATTTCTTGTCACAGATAAGCAACAAACAATGTAATGATTATATATGAAACATCAATATTAAAATAACACGCATCAAATTAATGTCGTTGTAATGTTACACTGAAAAAAACAACTATAGAACCTATTTTTACCTGAATTTGACATATAGTAATCTTGCATGATCAATGGAACATGTATACCAAAATAAAAGTCCTAGGGTATTTCAATTTCCTAGTTCTCATCTTGGTCCTCATTTTCTAAATTGTGAACATGATCTTCTCTAAATGATCATGATGAGCCTCCAAAACATTATGTTCTATATCAATTTCATTAGACAGATTTGTTATATTGTTTTCTCCCCTTCTATCATAATCTGATCACAAAGAGTTAGCACTCTTTCATATGGAAAATTGTCAATGTCATACTTTGTTACATATAATCTTAAACATGTATCCATGTGTCTATCAAGCTTGTTCCTCAACTTCGACTTCAAGAATGATAATGCACTAAACATTCCCGCATCCTCCACTAATCCCAAAATCATGGTTTGACAAAAATCCGCTAATTTGAAATATTCTAATATGTTTTCTTGATGGTATTGGCTAGCACTTAAAGTATTCCATAATCTTGTTATAGCACCATTTTCATTAGGATTCTCCAAAAAATGATATTGCTTCCACATTGTTTCAATAAAGCATCCACCTTTTTGATAAAATTTTGATGAATCTAAAATACCTTCAATTTCTTCTCCATGTATCGAGACTTTCTTGCAAAAATGGTCTACTAAACATTTTAACCTTTTTTGAAAATCAGCTTTTAAAGTTCTTGGACATTGAAAATTTTTCCAATATTGAGGGTATACCACACACATGGCCTCCAACAATTAATCTTGAGGAAATCATTCTCTTATCTCTAATGATAGTGATCTTGCAATTTCTATCAAATTTTGTCTCACTGAAATCACAATATTATCAAATTGGTCTCTTGACATGGGGAAATATTTGGTGATTCATCTCGTCTTACTAATATAATGAAAGATAACCACATACCCACACACTGCTATAAATAGTATCCCTTTATCATCAAATGTCAAAACAATTTCAGTGTTTTCTATATTAATGATCTTAGTCCAACTTTTAAATTCTGGACCATTTAAAGAGTATGGCATCATATACAAATTATCCAATGCAAGACATGAAACTTTCACACATTTGTGTATTCTGAAATATACATTGTTCAATTCTGAGGCATTTTTACGAGGACATTCATTTCATGTATCATAGCAAGAATTCGAGCCAATGTCAATAATGTCTCTATATTAGTTAGTCAGGAAAGAAGATCTTTAGCTTTGTCTACATTGTAGTGATTTTCATACATCAACCCTACTAAAGATTTGAACTCACTAAATAGTCTTTGAGTTGGTCCATTTAATGAGATCCTTGTATCAACATCTTTCAGTAGTTTTCTTCCATCTATAACACCGTTTTCAAATTATTGAAACTCTAGATATTATTTGGGACTACGAGAAACGTATGCATGAGTCTCACGTACAAGATCATCAAATTTTGAAACTGATGGAAACATTCTTACTATTTTAAATGCAAGATTCATCCTATGAGCCATACAATGAATATTAAGCATATATGGTGAAGTTGATATTTGTAGCCTAACACAAAGGCCATTCCTTTATCCTTGCATTACCGATGATCCATCTGCTCCAACACATACCAACTTTTTTGCAATCATTAAATGATCCATACCACTTTACTTCAAACCATTAAGAACAAGTTCATAAATATTTTCAGCTATAGAAGTATCTCTCATCTTTTTAATCCCAATTAGATAGGAATGCATAATATGGTCATTAACCATATAAATTCTCATGAAAATCCATGAAGTATTATCTATAGTCGTAACCTCATCCAAAGACAATGCCAAAAACCCAGCATTTGCAATCTTCTCTTTCAAATCATCCTTTTCTACTTGAGCTAGATATCTTGCCCATTCCCAAGCATTGGTTACAAACCAATGAGAAGATGGAAAGTTTGGCACTTGAAGAAAAGATAAAAATTTCATGTGATCTGGATAATCTGTCATACGACAACCTTTAGATAAGATGTGAAATACAATGCTCAATTGTATCGTCTTGGATAACAAACTTCTTTCCATCGTCTTTTCAAATAGAGATATGATGGTTCCTCCACTTGCCTCAAGTTTCCTATTACTTATTAAGTATTTTTTTATTCTTTTGCATATTAAACATGTCGACATTCCTCAAAATATTTCCATCTAACAATAGATTTCTCTTTACCATTTACAATTTTCTTTTCATACATCTTTCCTGCATGATTTTCTACCATATCTACCTTCATCTGAAATTTCACTACCTTTTGAGTTTTCCAACTACACACAATACATCTAACTTGTCGAAAAAACTCGTTCTCATTTGTAGGAGGTATTTCTTCAATAAATGGAAAACTTGAGACTCAAATTTCTTGGAATTGTCTCCCTATGGTCCACTGGTATCTTTTCCTTTTCCGCGAATGGATTGTGTCACCTTCCAAGGAAAAATCTTTAACATTTTCATCACCAATTTCTGTTGAAACTGCATTTATCTCACCCTGATCACTTGAGGAACCTATTATTTCATCCATCATATGGATATCAAATGCATTGCCACAAGAGTCAACCTCTCTCTCAGTAACAGATTGTTTAAAGGAGCTTGAATCATGAAGAGAATGTGAATTTTTGGATGGAGCCTTTTGAAAGTATGATAATACATTCATTTGCCTTGATGGTTTCTTCCCACATTTATCTTTTGACATCTCACTGAATATTCTACACGTAAAATTTCAAATTGATCTGCAAACCTGCGTCAACAGTTTCCACACGTTGAGATATGCTTCATATAAATTCACTTGTTCATAGAAAATAGAATTGTACTTTGCAAAATAATTGTTGAGTCAACATTTAAAGAACATATATCTGAAATTGAATTTTGAGGCAAAATGGAATTTCAAAAAAATTATTTAACAATGATAATGTGAAAATATTAACTTTTAAGACATAAAATATAATATTTCATTTGTATAACATTGAAACAACATCATCCTTGTAGGTCTATCTTAGTCCTTTTGGTTTACTAGTTTGGCTTGGGTCGATATCCATGTTAGATATCTATGGGTGGGCTTTGAATCATTCCCATCCCATGTAGTCAATTTTTTGGACAAATTCTATTAGAAAAATTAGTGACTCTTTGAATTTTGTGCAAAAAATAGAATATTAATCTGCATGGATTTGAATGTAGGCATGATCTAGCATGAAATCCATTGTTAAATGAGTAAATTTCATAGGGATTTATTGTAGAATTCCCTTGATGTTTTACATTTGTGTAGCCATCTATCATGCTAAGAAGTGGGTGAATCAATGAAATTTGCATGTGTTAGATGGGAATTCTATGTGAGCATTTGTAATTCCATCTGTAGTTTGAATCACGAATCCCATCTCTTCAGTAGCTGTTACACAAAAATATCATCACCCTGATTATTTGTAGTCGGTGTAGGCCTATCATCACCTATACCAGCTTCCTAAGCAAGTCTTAAACCTCAGCTCTTCAAAACAAGCTTGAGAAAAGAAAGAAAGACATCAAAAAGCAATGTAACTCTGGTTCCGCACTTTCTCTTACTTTTGCCTGCAGGCCCGCACCTTTTGTTCAAGGTATCTGCGTACTTCTATGCTCTTTATGTAAAGGGGAAGGTGCGTACCCCTGTAAAAGTCAAAAGGCGCAATCTTTATCTTAAAAAACTCATATTGGGTTAATTCTAGAGTTTTCTAGAAGCATTTGTTACGTGGATTGTTCGCTCCAAGTGGTTCATGCATCCCATCATAGGAGGAACTAATCCCTTGTTGAGAGGAGCTATCCCTTTGAAGGAGGACTCTATCCCTTTGAAGGAGGAGCTGGTAACTGATCTCCATTGCACTATAAATTGAGGCATTGGGTCAGTGGCCAGGGAGGTTAGAAGCTGAACTTTTGAGGTAAATGCTAGTGAAATCAAGACTTCCTATTTGAGCTTAAGAGGAGAGATCACATACCTTTTTGGCCCCATTAGGGAGTGAGTGAAGCTTGTCAAAGTAGAGGAGACTTCTTCTTGGACCCTAGAAGGAGCTTGTACAGCGTCAAGGCAAAGGTTGTAAGGTTCTTTTCTTTTGAATTAATACAATCAAGCTCATTTTTCTCAAAAAGTATCTTATGCTATTTGTTTCATGGACTCCTTGACTTTCATGTTAAATATGTTTTATAATATTGGATATTCAGGTGTTATTTAATCATTTGCCTTGTTTGTGCTTACAGGTTTGCGACGAAGGAACTTACTTGGATCAAAGGAGCGAAGGCATCTCCGAACTTGCGTTGGACATGAGGTAGGCCCTTAAACACACTTGTTTACCACTATTTATAAAGCGCATTTAGAGAAAGATAGTGTTTGGTTGGTTTGTTTGTCATTAGGTCTTCATTAGATTCTAGGAAGGTCTGTCTTGTCTGCAAGAACGACTAATTCCGTGTGACAAAATGGCAACTCCACTGGGGACTTGATTGTTTTCCTTGTTTTACTCTGACTTGAGAAACTTGCCTTTTTGTTTCTATTTTTAGCTTGTTGTGTGTGGCTTTGGGTAGACTTAGTTGATTTAGCTTTGTTTTTTCTTTTTCATTACTTTAGTTGAAGTCCGCAGCCCGCACTTATCTCATAGTGTGTACTTGTACACACTGTGTCTTTGTGCACAGAGCGTACCCGCACCTGGGTGAGCTCTGCACTTGCGTACCTTGCTAAATTTTTGAAATTTTTGACCTTTTCTCTTTCAGTTAGTTTTATTTTGTTTTTCTAGTGGTTATCCTCTACCCATGCCTGCATGTGACTGGTTAAAATCTTTCCTTGGTTTAATTTCATTAGCATTAGGGTTTTAGGTGAAATTCCTAGAAGTTTTGCTTGTTGGGCTTGTTTTTCGATTTGGTTGTGTAGTGGCTCTGAGCTTAGAGGCTGTAGGGACTTCAGATCACCTTAGTGTCTACCAGTCTTCTTGAGAGTCTGACCATGTATGAAATCTCCCCTTGTTGAGAAATCCGCTTTGAGATTTCTCTTTACAAAACTTCGATAGCTTGTAATTGAAAGTGTGGATTTTCATTTTTAAAAAAGGAATACAAAATTGGTTGTTCTTGACTTATTTGTAATTCTGAACAAATTAGTCCTTGGTTTGCTTGTGACCAAGCAAAACATCCTCAAAAAGACTTTTGTGAGCTTTTTACTTCAAATAGGGTTTTGTTAGTTTATAGATCTTAAGTTTGCTTTATTAAATAGTTTTCTCAAAGATTTGCTTTAGTTATAGTTTTAAATGTTTTTTAATGAAAAATGAAAGGTCTCTTTTGAAAAAGCTTGTTCTTAGTAGCATTTGAGTTTTCGAATGAAAAGAGAAATCCTTGTGGAAATAATTAGTTGTCTCGTTTTTGAGTGCATTGAAACGAATACTCTTCTTTTGATTTGATCGTTAAAGAAAGATTTGTGTTTTTAAAGTATTTGCATCTTCCAACTGTTTCTTAGCTAGAACTTCATTGAAGAGAAAAGATTAGTTAGTCATCTTAAGTGCATCTTTGTAGTGATTTTGTGTCAAGTCTTTACACCATAAGTTTCATCTCCATCACCTTTTCACTTAATCAAAAACCACTAAAAATCACGCTTACTATAAAATCAATCTAGCAAATTTTTTGTTTCTAGGGCTCTGATACACCAATATAGCTTAGGCTAGTATCTTGGCGTAGGGAGTAATTAACTCTCGAAGATAAGTAAAACAAACAAGTAGCTTTATCTTGCGGTAGGAAAAATCCAATTGTTGCATTTATACTCTGGGAAATCTCCTCTTAAAGGAGAAGCACGAGATCGTGTCCAAACCAATGTGGGAATCAATCCTTCCTCATTGGGAACGACGCCAGATATTCACGTATTACAAATGGTAAACCTCATATTATTGTCGAGGAGCCTGTGGTTAATTGTTGGTAAACCTCGGTTTGTTTCGAGGAGCCTTCAGGGGATTGAGCTTGTTCCTCTGCCCTTGCGTGCTGTCGGAGTGTAGACTGTTCCCCCAGGTGTATTTGTTGCTGTTGGTGACCTTAGTGGCCATAATCTTAGGATTCTACCCAAGGTGACGGTGGCGGGAAAATCCCACTATACCTGGAGCAGACGTCGGCTAGACTCACTTGGATTTTCTGGGGGGTTCACTTCACTCGAGCGGTTAAGTGATGAACTTGTCCCCAGTATATTCATAAGCAAGGTTTGCCTGGGTAACTGGTTCCAAC
The DNA here is from genome assembly GCA_000404065.3 of Pinus taeda. NCBI lineage: Eukaryota > Viridiplantae > Streptophyta > Pinopsida > Pinales > Pinaceae > Pinus > Pinus taeda. The sequence continues at coordinate 4,445 of APFE030742434.1, read as the reverse complement.
TCTATTTATGTATCGAACTCGCGACGTTGGATTCATCACAATAGTGTTTTTACGGTCCAGGAAAAGTTATTTTTTGTGTGTCTTGATCTCTATTAGATCCTTTAGGCTGGCTTTCAATTTGTTTGGTTCTTTAGAGACCTTTAGTGATTTTCATTGAGATTTTACTTGTTTGCTATGTGAAGAGTTAAAGCCGTTTAACTGTGGCGAAATTACTGAGACATTCCCGAGGCTTGAGTGAATCCCATGAGTTTTGTTAATGTGGGCTGATTTACTGAGACTTCTCGTAACTTCGGTCAACCTCCTGAAGAAATAACCAAGCTACATTGAAGGCTTGAAAGTTCTCGTATCTCCCAGTAGCGGTAGAAATCGATCACCTGAAGAAGGAGAACCTTCTTTGGTAGAATATTCTGATTGTCAACCCGTAGTAATTTCAGAGGTTACTGGTAGCATTACGTCTACTAGTGATATAGGTGAAGAACCTGACGTGTCTGAACCCAAACCTGAAGTTGCTCCTACTCCTGTATCAGAGTTTTTTTCTCCGACTCCTAGTGGTCCTAGTTCTCCTAGAGTAGAAACCATAATTACCCAAGATCTTCTCGTTGGTCTCATAGCGATCGAAGAACTTGCTATTGCAGATATCGAGAAAGTTTCCCTTTTCCGGATAATCGACCTATTTTAGAGTTTAGGGAGCGTGAATCGATTTTTTATAGTCCACCTAGGAGTACTGATTGGTACTATTCACTGACCAATATTTTAGAAAATCTGGGACTCAGTTTTACACCACCTCACATTTTTTATCACCCTTCACCTAGAGGTCATTATCCTGCATGGAATATGTCTAGTCCGTCATCCATGTATTCCCAATCTTCGGAAGCCTATTTATACGGCGGTCCTTCTATTCCTGCTGGGTATCAGTCTATTTATGGTACTTTTTCAGGAGTGTCTCCTCATCTTATCGAACAAAAGTTGTTAACTGGAAGTAGTGGTCCTAAACAGTTGAGTGCAGAAGAAATTCTGATGATGTCAGGTCAACCTCAAGGCAGTCAGTTACCGCCTGGGGGGCAACCTCAAGGTACTCAATATGCACCTGGGGGGCAACCTCAGGGTACTCAGTATACGCCTGGGGCGCAGCCTAAAGGTACTCAATTTGCGCTTGGGGGCCAACCTCAAGGACAGTACATACCTACGGGACAGTACATTCCTCAAGGTCAACCCCAGACTCAATATGTACCCCAAGGTCAACCTCAGTATTAGTATGTACCCCAAGGTCAACCTCAATATCAGTATGCACCCCAAAATCATTATCAGTACGTACCTCAAGGTCAACCCTAGTATCAGTACGTGCCTCAGGGTTATCAACCACAAGGTCAGTACCCACCTCAAGGTTACCAGCCGCCTTCTGGTCAACCGTATTATCAATCTTACCCTCAACTCAGTTATGGTCCTCAGTATCCTCATGGTCAATACCTCGGAACGAATTTGGTGTGGGATCCATCTCAGAATCAGCAGGTCTTGCAACCGAATGTGCAGTCGTCATCCCAACCTGGACAGGTCGCTGGTCCATCTCAGCAACCCGTCTAGTCTACGGCT
>APFE030742433.1:4055-28294 GCA_000404065.3 Pinus taeda | reverse complement strand
CTGGGTCCTTTGGTCAAAATTAGCCATTAATTTAGCCGTTAGAGTCTCTGCTCAGACTATTTAACATCCTAAGCTGGATCTGTTTCTTCAACTTGTCCTGACGATGAACCACACTGGTTAGTTTGAAACGCGTCGACAAATGAATTCTTATGTGATTTACGCTGAAGAATCTCTCAATATTTTGATATGTATCACAAAAGCTTCAATTCTATAATTGCATTGTACCTATATTAATTTGTACGTTGTTGGGATGACGCCCACCCTCGAAACCTGTAGACGGCGATGCAACAACGGGCTTATGTCACCTAAAAATTTTCAAGGAAAAGTATAATGTTAACTATACAAAAATGAAAAAAAAATTGCAATACGAACAAACTAATAGAACTCGACCGATCATAGATGTCAATGCGCAAGCAGTGACATAATAATTATGCAATGATAAAAGTGTAAAGATTACTTGAGGTACTTGCACAAAATGATTTGGAGTGGAAAACTTAATAGCAACCTCACCTAATTTGAAAGAATCACAAGAATGATATTAAATTGAGTAATGTTTTTTTTGGGAAATTTTAAAATGCAAGGGCCAAAACTAATTCTTCTCATAAATCAAAGAGCTTACTTAAGAAATTTTGTCCAAATGTTGTTTTATTATATTATAAAGTGACGAATCTAAAAGTTTCTCAATGCTATGAAAGGAAAGAAATGAAAATTGAAGTAGAAAAATAATCTAAAAATTTCATGGTTGTGTTGTTCTAATGATTATGGTGATCTTCTAGATAATTAATCTTATATCTCATCCTAACCAAATATAATGCAATAATATATTATCTTGATATTTTAATTGTAAATTTTATTAATAGAAAATTATGTGTTTTATATTTTTTATTCTAAATTAAATATTTTAAAAATAAACTAGAATAACCACTATGTAACCTTTATTCAAATGTGACAGCTACTAATCCATATTTTTCAATATTTAATAATTATTAAATAATATGGACACTAAGTATTTGTGTCATTTTTATTACCATTATTTGTTATTAAAAAAGAACTCTTTGAATTATTTTACTGAAATGTTTTTTTTAATGCACAAACATCCAACACTTGTGTTACTCTCTATCATTATTGATGCCCCAAGGTAGGATAGTGTTGGGATATTTTAATATTGGAATAACTTTAATTTTAATTGTGTGTGAAATAGTGATGTGCTCACCATTGAAGTAGTCCGATTGAATAAAAGGTGACGCGAATACAAGGACGACAACGATGATGTGATGGTAATGGAATAAACTTTTTACAAAGTGAGTTTGGTACCATAATTATTATGCCCTCGGGGGCCCACGACGCACTACCTTTTCTTTTTCTTACGAAGCACTGGGCACGTGTACGTTGAAATTAAATTTCATTTCATTTCATTTCACATTATTCCATTCTTTTCTTTTGAATGGATGCCCCACCATCAGAAACAACCAACGCTTCTTTCTATATCAAAAATTATGGGCACCTGTGAATGAAACCTTGTATGTGAATGCTTTAAAACTGCACTTAACCTACTCTTCCCATTCTACCAAAATATAATGTCCTCTATATCCCATTTTTTGAGGAGTTGTAAACGATCGATTGTAATAAGGTTACCAATTTAGCGATAACTCATCCCCAAAATCCCTATTTTTGCACAAAACAATGAAAAATCATCTTGAAATCGAAAGCGGTGATATTGCATGACCCCTTTTCGATTTTGAGTTAAAATTCCAATATTTTTCTGCCATGACATTAAAAACCAAATTCATGAACATGGAAAACCTTAAAGTTCCAACAATTTCAACCAGGGTGTTAAAGATCAAATAGCATGACTCCAAAAAAGCTTAAATTTCTAACATTTTTCAACACGGTTTTAAAATCAAATATCAAAATTAAAAAAAAACCTTAGAATTTCAACATTTTTCGAAAAGACCCTCCTTGGCTTTGAAGGCAATCTTCCACACATCAGAGGGTTCAATTGGTACCTGGTGATATCCTGACTTCAAATCGATCTTGGTGAAATATTTTCCCCCCTTCAGTTGGTCTAGGAGGTCATTAATCCATGGGATTAGGTACCTATTACGGACAATAATCTTGTTCAGCGCTCGATAGTTAATACAGAGTCTCCAAGTCCTATCCTTCTTCTGTACCAACACGATCGAGCTCTCACAGGGTGATGAACTCAGACATATGTGACCTTTTTGTAGCAGCTCCCAAATCTGCCTCTTGATTTCATTGTTCTCTAGAACAGAGCACTGATAGATTGGTCCATTGGGTAGCGACGCACCTGGGGTCAGATTGATGGAGTGCTTGACTTGAAAGTGCAGAGGAACCCCTGCGGTGGAGGTGAAGATGTCCTCGTACTCCTCCACGACCTTGTCCATCTGTAGTTGTCGTGTAGAGGGGCCTTGTCTGGAGGTCGTGGCCACCGTCTTCTTCTTTACTTGAGGGCGTATCATCAGGAAAATAAATTTCCCGGTTTTGGAAATGAGCTTACTGCATTGTTTTACAATAACCAAAGAGATGATTGTAGGCAGTCTACCTCTGGTATCCTGTACAACTTATCTCCCAAAGTAACAATAACATCATGGGCCTTGATTCATACACAGCATGTCACTTCCACAAGTATGGTTGTCCTAATAATACATCACAAACTTCAAGGGGAGCAATGTCACACAATACCTCATCCGTGAAGGGCTTGATGTTGTATGGAAGGCGACACTACTGGCTCACGCGAAGATCTTGTCCTTGGTGAAGCCACCAGATGGTGTACGGTTGTGGATGTGTTGTGGTCGGTAAGCCCAGTCGCTTCATGACCTCTCCCAAAATGAGTTTCTTTTGGCTCCCGCTGTTGACAATGAATTGTAGCGTGGAGCCCTTTACCCACATCTGGGAGTGGAAGAGACGCTCCTCCTCCTCTGGATCTTTGGGTTCCTCCTTCTGGATCTTTGTGGTGGTAACAATGGCGTTGGGCTCCACATCGATAATATGTTTCCCTTTGTCATTCCCCTTGTCGGGTTCTGACTCAGAGTCAGAACATGCATCTGATTTTGAAACCTTTAGCTTAGCCACGAGTTACTGCTTGGCCCGACACTCACTTGTGTTGTGAATGGAGCTCTTATGGAACTCACACCACTTTCCCGTGTCCTTTTTCGGCTTTGCGACGCTGTTATTTGCTTGCAGCTTTGGCGGGTTGTCTTGGGCCACCCCGCCTTGGCTTTGTCCTTTGTTCTGCGGATTGGGGGCACCTTTGCCTTGCTTCAGATTCACAGATCCAAAGTCTCGCTTCTTCTGTTTAAACTTTTTCTCAACCTTGACGACATATCGATATGCTATGATGAGCGAGGAGATGTTTAGGAATTCTATTTCTTCCTAGATGTACTTGTGCAGGCAGTTGCGGTATTTGAGTACCAAATGTTGCTCTATATCCTTGATACCCAACTTTGTGCGAAGGGTATGGAAAATATTAGTAAACTCTGGCACATGTTGGTCTCTTTCTTGCCGCAGCATGGTCCACTTTATGTATTGATCCTCATAGCTTCCGACAAGGTAGTACTTCTCCTTGATGGCATTCCAGAATGAATTCCAAGTGGGTGCGACTGAAAATAGTAAGCTTGTACTTTCATCCTTCTGCTCGCAGTAGGTTTTCCACCAATCCTTAACGTGGGGGGCTGCTTTGAGAAGAGAGAAAGTAATCTTTTCTCGACTAGAAAAATCATGAAAAGAAAAATAACCCTCTAGCAGATTTAGCCATTTATCGACAACATCTATGTCTATCTGACCCTCGAATATGGGGATTTCAAAATTAACTTGTACCTTAAACGATAGCATGATAGCCTATTGGAAAGATCTCGCCAAGGACTACGACAGAAAAGATGATTTTAAATTCAAAATCGCTGGCGGTAGATTTCCAAAAAAACGTCGTTTAGGGCCTCAAAACGACTCCAGAATTTTAGGACCTGAAAAACTTCTAAAAATAGTAAACTATGCTACAATTAAGGAAACTGAAAAACTGAAAGAAGCAATGGTGGGGGTCCAAGTGAAATTGGCGTGTGGCCACCAATATCCACCTGGATCAGGAGGCGACCTGATTTCAAGTCAGGGCCGACTATAGTCAAGAGTGACACTACTTTAGTTGAGTGGAACAAAGGCCACAACCTTCACTTATTTCGGTAAATGTAAATGAGTTTGGAACTGTGTTGTTATTTCCTTTGATTTGTTGTAGGCAATTGTTGAACCATGGCCAGAACGGCCAGGAGGAGCCATGACCCTGGTAAACGCTTATTAGCCTCCATTGATACTCTCATATTCAACTCCATTGTTATTATAAATGGATGCTACAGGTAGTTTATAGCCGATGTGAGAGTCGACTGAAAATGGTAGCTGGATTACAACCTTGGCTCTGCTAAGCGAATGCTCCGCTAAAATGGAAAAAAAGGCGAGCAACCTACCATCTAGATATATTTGGTGGCCCTGTACTATAGTCTCCTATCGCACGATGGTATATCTTTTACCAACTCTGCATTCTTTACTTGTACAATAACAGACTACATGCTGCTAAAATAATAATAATAATGAAACAAGCACTAGAGGTAGTCGAGATCTGGAATGATCTCTGGCATCCTGATATGGGGATACAGTTCGACTTGTAAAAATATATCCGTTTGAACCACCATAGACTTAGCAACAAGTGATAAGAAGCTTGATTTTCTGTAAAAAGCGAAGTCCAATTTAGTTAAATTTTGGATGTCCACTATGGTAAGTAGCATTTAATGTTATGTATATATCGTTGGATTTAAATTGTTTTAATTTTAATATTTAACATTCACGCTGCGTAATAGGGTAGTTAATAATTATTTAAAATTTAAAAATAATTTAGATTTTATAGGGGAAAATTTTATTTCAAGACAAAACTCCTGCATTCGATTTCCAACAATAGGGTCACATGGTTAGGAGATTGAGGAGCTCATGAAATTTTTTGGGAAAGTACAAAATGGCGGAGGGATGGGATGACTCATTCAATGCAAGCTTATGTTCGACATAATTGCGTTGTACCTATACTAATCTATCCGTTGTTGGGATGACGTCCACCCTCGAAACCTGTAGACGGGGATGCAACAACGGGCTTATGTCCCCTGAAAATTTTCAAGGAAAAATATAATGTTAACTATACAAAAATGAAAACAAATCGCAGTACAAACAAACTAATAGAACTTGACCGATCATAGATGTCACAACGCAAGCAGTGACATAATAATTATGCAATGATAAAAGTGTAAAGATTACTTGAGGTACTTGCACAAAATGATTTAGAGTGGAAAACTTAATAGCAACCTCATCTAATTTGAAAGAATCACAAGAATGATATTAAATTGAGTAATGTTTTTTTGGCAAATTTTAAAATGCAAGGGCCAAAACTAGTTCTTCTCATAAATCAAAGAGCCTACTTAAGAAATTTTGTCCAAATGTTTTTTTATTATATTATAAAGTGACGAATCCAAAAGTCTCTCAATGCTATGAAAGGAAAGAAATGAAAATTGAAGTAGAGAAATAATCTAAAAATTTCATGATTGCTTTGTTCTAATGATTATGGTGATCTTCTAGATAATTAATCTTATATCTCATCCTAACCAAATATAATGCAATAATGTATTATTTTTGATATTGTTAATTTGTAAATTTTATTAATATATATGTATTTTTAGTATTTTTTATTCCCTATTAAATATATTTAAAATAAGCTAGAATAGCCCCTCTGTAACCTTTATTCAAATGTGACAGCTACCTAATCCATATTTTTCCATATTTAATAATTATACTAAATAATAGGGACACCAAGTATGAGTGTCATTTTGATTACCATCATTTGTTATTAAAAAAGAACTCTTTGAATTATTGGAATAACTTTAATTTTATTTTTCTGTGAAATAGTGATGTCCCGATATTTTGTTTACTTTGTCATTATTGATGTCTAGTGGTCCAGGGTAGGCTAATGTTGGGATACTTTAATATTGGAATAATTTTAATTTTCTGTGAAATAGTGATGTGCCCGATATTTTATTTTAGTTTAAGCGCGTTCCAATTTTTTCGCCATTTAAGTATTGTACCACGATTAATGCCTTCCGCCTCTTTTGACTAATGCCATTTTAATTTTCTGTGAAATAGTGATGTACCCGATATTTTATTTTAGTTTAAGCGCGTTCCAATTTTTTCGCCATTTAAGTATTGTACCACGATTAATGCCTTCCGCCTCTTTTGACTAATGCCATTATCACTGACGACTAATTCCGCCTCTTTTAAATTGAGTTTTGTTTTTTTTCTTTTGAATGGATGCCCCCGTGATTTCGCTGACTGTCCTTCAGAAACAACCAACGCTTCTTCCTATATATCTATTCAATAATTCATGTCATTGTTGATGTCCAGTGGAATAATTTTAATTTTAATTGTCTGTGAAATAGTGATGTGCTCACCATTGAAGTAGTCCGACTGAATAAAAGGTCACGCGAATAGAAGGACGACAACGATGATGTGATGGTAATGGAATAAACTTTTTACAAAGTGAGTTAGGTACCATAATTATTATGCCCTCGGGGCCCACGGCGCACTACCTTTTCTTTCTCTTACCAAGGACTGGGCACGTGTACGTTGAAATTAAATTTCATTTCATTTCACATTATTCCATTCTTTTCTTTTGAATGGATGCCCTACGATCAGAAACAACCAACGCTTCTTCCTATACCTATATCTATTCTATAATTCATGGATTCTGTATCGCACCTCATCGAACTCACAGCGCTTGCTTCCTCTTTCGTCCCTGTTGTCTTACGCCCTTTGTTTTCGTTCCATTCTTCACATATTTTCCATTCTCTCTCTGTCATTTGCTAACATGGCCTTGGAGTTTGGTACCAGAGTAGCCCCAAATGCCACTAACGCCATTATCGGTCTCCTCTGGCAACAATTGAAAGATGTGAGGGAGTTGGGGACGAACCTTCAACTTCTCAACAATGAACTCGACCGTATGGACGAGTCGTTGCGCCATATTCAAACCCAATTCGAAGATCAACAAAAGAAGCTGCCGGAGTTAGTGGAAGGTTCTTTGGGAAGGATTAACAATGCCCTTAAAGATGTCAAAACCCTCATCCATCGCGCCAACAGACGGCGAACACGGTGTCACGGTTGCTGCCTTTTTTTCAGCCCCAATATCCCCGCGGATATCAGAGAATGGAAGACCGGATTTGGTGAGCTCTTCCAACAGCTTCATTCTGCTCTTGCAATAGTTGCTAATGCTGCACAGGCTGTGGGGTTCGCACAGCCTCAAGCAGAGGCGCTTCTTCAACCTCTACCAGAATCCGGCCTCGTGGGGACTGGCATCGAAGCTGCTCAGAGCCAGCTGAGCGCATGGCTCAACGAACCTCATCCCTTGGCTCGTGTGCTTGGTGTGTGGGGGATGGCGGGTGTCGGCAAAACGGCATTACTCCAACTCATCTACAATAACTGCAAGAAGGAGGTGAGTGGTAACTTCGATTTCGTCATTTGGTATACCATTTCTCAAACCTATCATATCCAAAGTCTCCAGGATACCATTGCCGAGTCCCTGAATTTAAAATTTGAGCCAAGTTCAAGTTCTAATATTGAGCAGCGAAAAATGAAATTGTATGCATCTCTTGAAAATAAGAGGTTTCTACTTGTGCTGGACGATGCGTGGAATCCAATTGATTTGAATGAAGTTGGGATAAACTTTGGCCATGATAACGGCAGCAAACTCTTAATGTCCAGTCGCTACAGAGATGTAGTCGAACTAATGGCAGAAAAAAAGTACTGCATGATGATACAACCCCTGTCCACAGAGGAAGGGTGGGAGCTGTTCCGGAGAAGAGCTTTTAGATGTGGGGCTGCTCCAGACAATAATCTAGAGGTTATTGCTAGAGAAGTTGCTTTGGAGTGTAAAGGGTTGCCCCTGGCAATAAATACAGTTGCTGCAACTATGGCTCGGAAAAAGACTGCTGATGAGTGGAGTCGCGCTTTAGTTTTGATGAAAAATGTAGATCCGTCCTTCCCCTCCACTCACAGGACCATTGATGCAGAGCTCTATCAGCGGATACGCTGGAGCTACAATGATTTGCCCGATAATCTGAAGATGTGTTTCTTATATTGTGCTGCCTTTCCCGAAGATGCACGTATTTCTGTGAAGAGGCTGGTGGAGATGTGGACAGCAGAAAGATTGGTGCCTCAAAAGGGAACAACTTACTTCATGGATGTTGGGTTGGAATACATAGAAGCACTCGTAGATAGGTGCTTGATTGAATATGTATACACGGATAAGTCATTTATAAAAGTTCATGATGTACTACGGGATTTGGCAATCTATGTAGGCCAAGGAGAGCAGAACTTGTTATTTGCAGCAGGTCAAGGTCTGCAACATTTTCCATGTGAAGAAGAGACCAGGGATCGCAAAAGAATCTCCGTTTTCGGCAATCAAATTAGTGATCTGCCAACAGATTTGAAGTGTCCAACACTCGTCAGTTTAGTGTTGGCCCAAAACAGATGGTTGAAGGAAATTCCAGAGGGGTTTTTGGTAAACTCCATGTCTCTCAAGGTTCTGGATCTGTCGAACACATCAATAGAAACATTACCAACAACAGTGGGGCAACTTGGACAGCTGGAGTTTCTTTCTCTGGAGTTTTGTAAGCGGTTAAAGCACTTGCCTGATAGCATATGCAACCTTTCACATCTTCAATTTTTGAATCTCGACCGCTGTGAAAGTCTAGATTTTTTACCTGATAGGATAGGGGAGCTCAAAAATCTTAAACATCTCACATTAAGGCCTAAAATCTCAGTAAAGCATCCTCGCAAAGGTGTCAGGGTGATTCCACATCAAATCTATCAACTCACTTCATTGAACAAACTGTTGTTGCCTCGAAACTCAATTCCATTGAGTTTGGAGGATCTCACAAATCTCTCAAATCTGATCGAGTTGGATGTGACAGTAAAGCCAGAAATAAAAGGGGGTTCAATGAGTACGTGGTCAAAGATGAGAAGATTAAGTTTGAGGTTCCAGTGGGGCGAAGATGAAAATAGAGATGATGCGGCGCTAGATATCCTTCCACACAACATGCAGAGCATGAAGGAGTTGCAGAGCCTTCGGTTAGTGAACTATGAAGGTGTAAGTCTACCAAATTGTATTTGTCAGTTTCAGAATTTGAAGTATTTGAATTTGGGAAGGTGTATGAAATTAGAGGAGCTTCCAGCGTTGGAGATTGGGAGCGAGGCTGCACGTGACGGTTTTCCGAAGTTGGACACATTAGATCTACTGTCCCTAGAGAGGTTAGAGAGTATAGTGTGCAATGCAAAAACAATGCCGCAACTGCACAACTTACAGATGTCAGATTGCGGCAAGTTGAAGACATTGAGAATCGAGGAGCTCACTGATTTACAGGGGATATACATTTCCGAGTGCCCTGAGTTGGAGACATTGAGAATCGAGGAGCTCACTAATTTAGACCGCATAGAGATTTCCGAGTGCCCTCAGTTGGAGGTTGTTGAGATCAGCAGTCTTCCAATGTTAAAGAAATTGTGGCTTAGAGGTTTAGAGAAGGCAGAGAGTATTGCAAGACCATCGAGTGTATGGAATGAAGAAACAATGCCTAATCTGGAAGACATATGGATCAGAGGGTGTCCATTGTTACGGAGAATGCCAAAAGAAATGGAGAAGCTACCTAAGTTGAAGACAATTGTAGGAGCGTCAGATTGGTGGGATGGAATAAGTTGGGAGAATGATGATGTAAAATCCAAACTCTCTCACCTTTTTGAACATGGAGAGTGAAATGTAATATAATTTTTTTATTATGTTGTAAGTGAATATAATTTTTTTATTATGCTGTAAGTGATGAATTTTGATGAATGTACTTAAAAAAAAATGATATGCCAATTAAAATTATAAAGTATTTGTTTTTAAATGAATGATATGGATAATTTTAAATTATAATCTATTTTTTTTATTGGTTTTGAGACAAAGGTGTGTATGTATATCACTAAATATTTGATTACTTAAATTAAATAACAATAAAAATAAATTTCAAAAAAAATAAATTAAAAATAATAAAATATAAAAATAAAATAATTATAATATTAATTAAAACATTTTCACTATCTCAAATATATAATTAAAAATCAAAAATAAAATAAATAATTTAAATTAATAATTAAACCATGTCAGATTAATTTAACTCATATCTATAAGTGGATCAATCTCTGGAGAGCAAATCTCTTTTAGAGTGTAAAGAGATTTGATCCCTCTTAGCTATTGTAATTTAGACAACTTTAATATGTATAATGAAAATGTTATAAGTTAATTAGGTTTACTATTATAATTTCAATATTATTTTTTAATATATAAATATATATTTATGATGATCCAAAATAATTTAAAAATATTTTATAATAACTTTTAATCAATTATTAAAAATACAAAATGAAATATTATTATAATTGTTAATCTTATATATTTAATATTATTTTGCAAGAAGTTAAAGATTTACTTTGCAATCTTTAATAGTTAAAATTTAGTTGGCAACTGGGAAATAGTTTATTCTGTATAATGCATAAGATTGATATATTAAGAATATAAGAATGAGTTTAATTTATGAAATTAAGAAATTTATGGTTTATATTATTAAGAGAAAAATAAGAGCAAAGAAACAATGTTCATCCAAAGGTATTTTTGGGTTAGTTTACTTTTAGTTCATCCAAAGGTATTTTTAGGTTATTTTACTAACTAGTTTCACAATAAAAATCATAATCTTGAAAAAATGGCAAATTAATAAAAATGAATTAATTAAAATAAGTATTCAATCAAATATTATTCAATCTTTCTTATATCATAAAGTTTACAAATTAGTTTATCCAAGTTACTTTTGGGTTAGTTTACTAACTAGTTTCACTATAAAAATCATGAACATTAATTTTAAATTTCACAATGCTCAAAACATTGAAACACGTGGCTAATTAATAAAAGCGAATTAACTAAACTAAGTATTCCTTCAGATATTATTAGTTTATACAAAAATTAGTTGGTAGTTCAAAATCATTGATTTCATTTAATATCAATACATTAAATCATTTTTTTTAAATTTCACCTTAATACACAAAAAAAAATTAATTACACCATGCATAAATTATATACTATGTCGTGGCCTAGTTTTGTTTAAGTATTGGCTTAAAGTCAAGTTCAACAAAAGACATGAACATGCATAATCTTGAATATGCAAAATTTATGGAACCATATGGAGTCATAAGCAAAGTTTATGGAGCAATATATTTTGAGAATTTCTATAACCACTTATTTGGCCTATATATATGAGAATTATTATGTAGAGTAGAGGTTACTTGCAAAATTAGTTGTTATTGTCAATGTTGAGTTATGTTATGAGAGACCCATGCTCCTTTTTTTACATGGTGTGTGTATGATAATATAATGTTATTTTTCCTAATACAACAAAATATTGTTTAGCTCAAGGAAAAATTTTGGGGCGAAATTTAGCTAATTGTTTTTTTTTTTTAGATTTCTAAAAAATATTCACAGGTTTGGTTAAATATTCACCTCTTTTTACACATATATGATTAAATGGATGATATTCGCCAAAAAAATTACTAATTTTAATAGTAAATTAAATGTTTTTAATTGAATATTTGGCTACATCCTATATGTATGACTTTTCAAACTAGAATAACTGTCTATAATACTATAAGTAGGCATAATATTTGAATCATTAGAAAATACCCTAATTCAAGTGCTTGTGCCATTTTTGGATGATTTTTTTCATTTGTCTCTTTACTATGCATACTTTGAGTTCCATTTGTTTAAATGAATGTGATTAAAGGTTAATAAATTCTCTACCACATTTAAATTTTTAATACTTTGCACATAACTAACACGACAACTATCAAGCATGCCTTGGATGAGACTACCTCCCTCCCAAAGGTTGAAAAACTCTACACATTCAAGTACATCATGCTTATGTCACACACTTCCTACGAACCCTGAGTCTACCATAGAGCCAACAACATTGTTTATTGTTGCAACCATAACAAATGCATAGTAAAGGAGATACATTGGAGGTTGGAAAATGTAAGGATTCAAGATTGGTTGGAAATGAAAATTCATGCATGCCAAGAAACTACATGCTTGGGAAAGATATTGCAATATTCAAAAATAAATATGTGTTTGTGTGTTTTAGATGAGATTTTCCAAGCTTGAATTCCTGGTGAACTTGCATGAATGGATGGAAAGACTTGCAAATAAGAATCTACATTGTTTTCCATGTTCAAGAATTAAATGCACCACTAATAAATTAATAAATATGCAATGCTAATGGCCATAAGTTGACCCAAGATGTTAAGTTTTCATTTGAAGGTGCTATGAAAAGCTATGCTTTAGAGTTTGCAGTGAAATGACATTAGTCATTACTAAAGGCATTGGAAACTTTCAAGAGAGGACAACATAGAAGGTTGATTGAAGACATACCTATCTAGATAAAGATGTTCATGGTGGAATGGAGTATGCTATCAAGCCCCATTGAGATGAAAGCATAATCCCTACACGGGGTGTTGGAAGATCAATAATGGTCTAAGTAGTGGAGCTTGAAAGAAGATAGTAGAAACAACATTGAAAGTGTGTAGATCTTGTATAAAGCTAGCACCGATATGCATTTAGAATATGGAACAATGCATAGGATGAGATAAAGAAAGGATATTTGGCCAACCTTGAAAGAGGTCAAAAAGATGTGTTGGTGTAGACAATTGAGGAGATTATAGAGTTGGGAGGAATTTTTGAGGAGTTGATATGGTCATTGAGTGATAACATAAGGGACACATGTTGTTGAATTGTAGGTGTAGAGATATGGCTCGAGATCATTGACCCAAATGATTTTTTGGAATCTATCGGGGACTAGGACTAGGAAGACACATTTGAATATGCATTTTGATTATACATCGTTTACGTATTCTAACCTTGTGGATATTTGTACCAAGAAGGGAGCAAGCCTAAATCATAGTGATGATAGTCCATCCTACATCCTACCCCCTATTACTTTTGATATTTGCTAGAATTTGGTGACCCTTTTTGCATAGAGTGTGAGAATGTGTGTCATTAGGGAAATTTTGAGGTCTAAATGGGACTCCTAAGAAAAATATACAACAAAAATAAACTTTATAAGAACCAATAGGATTCAAGATGATGATGTCAACCATGGGGGATGATTAACTCTTTTTGGAGTAAAAAAGTAAAAATATTAAAAAATAATTTTCAACTCATATTTTCAACTTATCTCCCTAAGGTTTTACTCAAATTTCGAGTGGAAGTACTCGTTGGATACAAAATTTAATAATTTCCTTAGGAGGCCCATTTTATACCTCAAAATTCCCCTAATGCAAACCTCATATAAATAAAAGGCACCTCAGGCTTCATTTCATCATCACTCGTGGACTATTTTAGCGTTCTAGAAGAATTCAACCTAACTCTTTTACCTTGTTACTATTGTGGAGATGTGAACTTTGTGAATATTTTGCTATTGGAGACTAATCCTTATTTTGGAGACACCATTTTAGGATAATGAATGATTGTTCAATTATATATTGTGAGTACTTTTATTGTTGAATATATTTTTATGGTTATTGTATTCAATATGTTTTTCTAGGGTTTCTATATCCCTTGTCTAAATACATATCTTGACATGAAACTTTTGGTGAAATGTTGCATGCCTCAATTCAGAATCTTGATAATCTCCTAGAGAGGCTTTCTCTTGATTTTATCCCTGTATTGAATGGTATCTAGGGTTTTAAAAATGGAAACGTAGTGTCTCCCTCCTTACTCCTTTCCAGGGTTTGATATCTCCATAGTAATTTTCTATTAGACTCCATCACCTAAGTAGTTAGTAGGCATCAATTTCCACATAGTTGGTCAAAACTATTTAAACTTCATATTTTCTCTCTTTCTTACCAATTTAAGATTCAATATTGGTTGGAAGTGAGAATTCATGCATGCCAAGAAAGTGCATACTTGGGAAATATGTTGCAATATTCAAAAATAAATATGTGTTTGAGTGTTTTGGATGATATTTTCCAACCTTGAATTCTTGGTGAACTTGCATGAATGGATGGAAAGACTTGCACAGAAGAATCTACATTGTTTTCCATGGTCAAGAATTGAGTGCACCACTAATAACTTAATAAATATCCAATGGTAATGGCCATAAGTTGACCCAAGATGTTAAGTTTTCATTTGAAGGTGCTATGAAAGGCTATGCTTTAGAGTTTGTAGTGAAATGACATTGGTCATTAATAAAGACATTGGAAACTTTCAAGAGAGGACAACATAGATGGTTGATTGAAGACATAGCTATCTAGATAAGGATGTTCATGGTGGAATGGGATGCTACCAATCCCCATTGAGATGAAAGCATAATCCCTACATGGGGTTTTGGAATATCAATAATGGTCTAAGTAGTGGCGCTTAAAAGAAGATAGTAGAAACAAAATTAAATGTGTGTAAATCTTGTATAAATCTAGCGTCGATATGCATTTAGAATATGGAACAATGCATAGGATGAGATAAAGAAAGGAGATTTGGCCAACCTTGAAAGAGATCAAAAATATGTGTTGGTGTAAACCATTGAGGAGATTATAAAGTTGGGAGGAGGATATTGGGAAAATCAATTGCTTAAATTGCTTTCAATAAATTATCAACTAGGGATACTCATAAGCTTGTGATGATGCTAACAAAATATATGCAGGAGCGGGAAACTGACTCTAAGCTAAGAAAACTTGGTTGTTGTAGGCCAGAAAACATTAAACTTCCTTACAAGTGGTCTCTTCGTAATGTTCCACGAGACCTATCAAAAATCAAGATTATAATCCAACATATAAATCTAACCAATATTCACAACTATTTGTAATGAAATAAAATGCTTCATTGATCCATTTGGAGTGAGCTCAATTCTCCTAAGATCAAAGTGACAAACTATTCCATAAATACATGAAAACTTTCTCTACATGCGTAAATAAGAAAATAATTATTTTAACTGAATCAGAATCAACACAGAAGAGCCTCTATATCTAGAGATCATGGTTGTTCTTCCTTTGATTTCTTTTTCAACTAAAACCAAACACACCATAAATAAAAACAACTAATTTAAGAAATCAAGAGGAAATGAATGCATAGAAAGAGATTTCAGTCCAAGTCCACAAAGAAGAGGCTCATACTTGGAGGCATGGTTTGTCCTTCTTTATCCAAAATTAATCACTGAAATGAGATCAAGTCCAAAATCTAAATGACTAGAGAAATTTACATGTAAAACTATAGAATGGAAATTGATGTAAAATGAAGATTTATTCTATTCCATCATAAGTTGGATACATGCTCCAAGAGTCCTCCTCTTGGAATGGAGGAGGCACTCCTATTTATACATAAAATTGAGATATCTAAAAAAGATTTGAGATCCACAAATCTCTCATAAATCCACAAATGTCCCATGTGGTTACAACCATGTGCTAACACTTAGCAAGTAACATCTCTACAAATCCTCTCACAAATATCTAATATCTTTGATAAGGAATCTGATCAAAAGTTCCATAATTCTTCTCCATAAAGTATGCTTGAAGGAATCTCACAAATCTTCAACAAATCTTCAATGAGTTGAAGACAAAATTCGAATTTGAGGCTTGGTGGTCAAATATGACTTTGTTGAAGTCTTCAAATACACCTACAAACATCATGAAACTCATCCCACTTCCATATATAAGTGAAAACATGCTATTTTTCCAAAATTTAATCATAAATTCACTCAAAAACACTAAAATATATGCATTGGAAAATAATAAGTCTAAACCCGATGTAATCATGAAAATATTTTAAAGTAAGGGTATGGGAAAGAGAAATATGGTTTAAAAGTGAATTGAAAGGTTGGTAAAAAGATGGTATTTGGGCGACCCAACATAGGAGTTGATATGATCATTGAGTGATAACATAAGGGACACATGTTTTTGAATTGTAGGTGTAGAGATATGGCTTGAGATCATTGACCCAAATGATGTTTTGGAATCTATCATGGACTAGGACTAGGAAGACACATTTGAATATTCATATTGAGTATGCATAGTTTAGGTATTCTAATCTCGTGGATATTTGTGCCAAGAAGGGAATAAGCCTAAATCATAGTGATGCTAGTCCATTCTACATCCTACCCCCTGTTCCTTTTTATATTTGCTAGAATCTGGTGACCCTTTTTGCATAGAATGTGAGAATGTGTGTACACCTCCTATAAATAAAAGGTCACCTCATGCTTCATTTCATCATCACTTGTGGACTATTTTAGCTTTCTAGAAGAATTCGACCTAACTCTTTTACCTTGTTACTATTGTGGAGATGTGAACTTTATGGATATTTTGCTATTGGAGACTAGTCCTTATTTTGGAGACACCATTTTAGGATAATGAATGATTGTTCATTTACATATTGTGAGTACTTTTATTGTTGAATATCTTTTTATGGTTATTGTATTCAATATGTTTTTCTAGGGTTTCTATATCCCTTGTCTAAACACATATCTTTACATGAAACTTTTGGTGAAATGTTGCATGCTTTAATTCAAAATCTTGAGAATCCCTTGATGTTGAAGAATCTAGGGCAAAGTAGTATAGTGTGATTCTTCGTTACTTGATAACATTTTGTGGAGTATTTTTACTTTTCCTTATTATCTTATTCTTGTTATTCTTCTTATTAGTACATATGTTTGTACTTCATCAAACTGCTACCAAAACATAAAAACAAGAATACAAGATGTTGGCTCTCTACCAGGGCCAAAACCTCTCTTCTATTGAGAGGAGAACCATTTAGTGAATTTCTCTTATTGAAGCTTCTATTGATCGATGCCAAACCCTAGACCCTTGACAAGAATATCCTCCGAGCACAAATCAAGTCCTTCCCTCTTTCTGCACCTTGTTTCCCGACACTTCTTCTGGTACTTCGTTTCCCGACACTTCCTCCGACACTTCATTTTTCGACACTTCATATTCCTTCTTACGACACTTTGTTCTTCTTTAAATTGTTGGTAATTATTGTTATACTTTCTCTAGAAGACATACCTTTGATTAGACCCTTCCCTTATGGTGATCCCTTCACTCTCTTAGCCAACCAATGAACTTTTATGACTGTCAAGGGAGGGTTGTTATGATAGCAGGGACAACCTCTTTACCTTTTCACATGTGTCTATTTTTTATGATGTATACCTCTTCCTTCTTCGCTTGAGAGAGCTCCTTCTACACTTGAGTGAGGGCCCTGCTTAGATTTCCCAACCAATGATATTATGTGACTGTAATGATAGTGTTGTAATGACCATAGGAAGAAACTCTGTTTCTTGCACGTGTGACTATTTTCTACCCTAGAAAACAGTCCCTTCAACTTCAACCTAGATTAATCCTTGTACGTTGCACTAGAGGCTCCCTTTCTTGTTACTTGATCACCCTTTTTCTTCCTTGTTTTCTGCATTGATTTTGGAGATGAATTATGTTGTCTTGAAGAGGTGAAATGACTCTGATATATAGGATTATGCTCCTTCTTTTAGGCTGACTTAAGGCCGACTAGATGACTTGAGGCCGACTTAACTTCTATGCTTCAACTTTCCTCTTTTTATGATGTCATTGCTTGGAGGAGGCTTGTTTCTTTTCTTGGGATGTATTCTCTTGACCATAATACATACACATACAAGGTATAACATGTCCTTAAGGTCTTCAACCTATTATTTTGACTATTTGACTCACCTATAGCACTTTAAATAGTGTTAGACCTATTTCAATGAGCAAGAAACTCATTGACATATATTATAAAAATAATATTTCTTTTCTCGAATAAGTACAAATATCACAAGTACATTTATGAAGACCAAACCTAGTTACATTTCCTTCAACAATCCCTCTTAACTAGGGAGGTATTCATACATTATTACAAGGTGTTTGGCTATTATCAATATTGAAGAATTCACATAAGAGAAACCAGATTTGCAATCCATCTATTATAGCATCATATTCATCAGCATTGTCTTAGTGCAAGGCCTTGACTAACAACTCCATCTCTCTATGAGACCATGAGCTACAATGCTGGTGAGACCAATGATTTATATACACCGTCATCATTGTCTCTCAAGTCACATACCCACCCAGGTGTTCTTTGAGTATGACCTTCTAGGACTATTCTTATCTTGGGTTCCCAACCCTCAAAGAATATCGATCCTCTTGCCTACTCTTGTCTTGGATGCCCTACACATCCTCAAAGAGTATTAGATGCCAGATGATTACTTAATCCTCCCATTATTTCTTCCCAAGTGAAGACAAGAATGTTGTGTCCATCTTATATCTACATCTCCATTCATGGCCTTCATTTAGACTTACAATTGTTAGTCCTGGTCTAGTGCATGACTCATGAAATGGAAAACACAATTGTCACTCCTTTGTAATCAGGGGTGATCCAAAACTCCCTCTTGATTAGGGACCTATCAGAGCTCCCTCTTAACTAGGGACTCTTTCATTCATCAACAATTTCTTCTTTTTGGGTCCTTCAGCTGCTTGATCTTCTTCCTTTCATTGATGTCATGAAGTATTTGTTCGAACTTCTTCTAGGTAGGGCACCATCCATCGATCACTTTCCTTCCTAGTTTGTCAAGTCATTTTTTCCTTCGGGGAAAGTGGCTTTCTTGTCATTCATCAAGTTTTCTTGTCATTTTGGCTACTCCTTTGTCATCTTGTCCATGCTTCATAATACTCTTCTCACGGATGCTTCGTTGTACTTGCTTGTTTACATGGTTCGACCTAGTAGCCCATCATGACTTCATCTTGATATTACTTCAACATTTCTTTTGCTGGATGGTTTCTTCATCACAACATATTCATAGAGTGGAATCGGTTATCTACATATTTTATATCTCCAAGGCCTTCATAGGTGTCAAGGGTCCTTCCTTTTTCAAAGTGGTCCTGCCTTCTTTTAGGGAGATATCTTCAAAGTATCTTGTCAGATAGTTATTCTCAGTGATCATGGTGTTCTTCCACATGCTTGATTTATTTCTTCATTTTCTTCTTCTTAGATAGATAGGTCAACCATCTTATGATTCTTGTGAGAGCATTTCTTCATTGCTTGCTTCCTAGACTAGTTAGAATTTCTTCTTGCTTTGTAGTCAGTAATCTTATACTCCTTATGTGAGCATATTCTTTGGTAGACCTTAATTTCATTGTAGTACATGCCTTCAAGCATGTTTTTGGTGAAAGAGATTCTTTCATTCTTGATCATGTTATAGAAATATACCCATGACTCAATAATATACAAATTATAACATGACTAAACTTTGATGCATACATACCTCATCTTGATTATCTTAGCTTCATTTGGTTTTCCTTGGTGTGGCCCTTCTTGCTTCATCTTAGCTTGCCTACATATCATCCTTTTCTTGAATCATGTGAATGGGATTCCCAATGAGACATTTGCTTTGGCCATGAACCTTATTTTGAATATTCCATCATAGGATCTTAAAGGTCCTTTCCTTGCAAATGTTTCTTTTCTTGTGATGATGGAGGTCTTCTAAGATTCTTTTTTATGGTCAATTTTTTGTAATCGTGGATGAGGTCCTATACTAGGTATGCTTCTTCTACATGAATATCTTGAGCTATATTTGCCATGCTCCTATATTCTAGAAGATATTTCTACTCATGCATTTTTGTTCTTATCATAAATGCTATATCTTCATGAGTATATAGAACTCTATGTACATCATGCTTCTAGATTCTAAAGGATGTTTCTAGCCATGCAATTTTTAATCTATTCCTACATGCTCCTATCCTACTCAAAACTTTGAAAGAACTCTAGAAGTAAAGAGTTTGACCTAGTCATAGTAGAGATCCGGAGGATCTTCCTTCTTTTGCTTATTTCCTTCTTATTTCACCTCTTGAGTTACGTGAGCTTCTTCCCACTTTCTTTTGTTGTTGTTGTCCTTCTTAAGCTTAGGAAAATTCCTTTTGTAGTGTCCATATTCTTGCATCCAAAACATTGGATTTTGGACATGTCTTTGTTGTTTGTTCTTCGTGGACCAAATTTATCAAATTTACCCTTCCTCTTGGCCATGCTAGAAAATTCTTTCTCCTTTGATACCACATCTTCCTTTGCCTTAAGTCTGGTTTCCTCTAAAATGCATAGATACCACATTTTTCTCTGACTGGTTGCTTTCTTCTTGGCATATATGCTTGATGTGAATTTTCCCCACTCCTCAGGTAGAGCATTGAGTACTACAGTTGTCATATCTCTGTCAGACATGACTTCCCCAAGCTCTTGAAGTTGATATCTCATAAAGAGATTTTCATGAAATAGGGAGCTATTCCTTCCTTTTTTATCTTCATCCTATACAATTCATTCCTTAGAGATATCACTTCTCCGGTTGTGGATACCGAGAATAGCCCTACTAGCTTATCATAAATTTCTTTTGATGTCTTGAATTTGGAGACAAAAATAATGAGAGAGTCTTTGATTGATTCTATCAGAATCCTTTGAGCTCTTGTCTCATTCTTATTGTACTTGGCTAAGGCTTGATTGTTTTCCTTAGCAAGGATAGTGATATTCCCTTTGGCATGTTCTAGGAGTTCATTCTTCTTGAGAAGTAGATTAGTCCTCTTCTTCCATGCAAGAAAGTTATTGGTACCTACCAATTTATTTCTTTCCTTGCAAAAATACATTGATGTATATTCAGAAGGGGACATGTAAGTACTTGATAGATTTTTGAGATGTAGTGGATTTTCTTCCTCTTTGGAGACTTGATGGTTTGCCTTCCTTGGATCTTGATATTCTTCAAGTTTCTTTTTCCAAGTGGACTTGCTAGATGATGAGATTTGCTTGAAGACTTGTAGCTTGATGTAGGTCCTACTTCAATCTGTTGTTCTTTGTAGGTGCCTTTATGTAAGGTTCTTCTTCTGGATTTGTAGACCTTCTTGATGAATGATGTATTGTAGACACTTCTTATTCTTGAAGTGATTGAGACTTATAGTCTTGATGCTTCAACTTTGTAGATGCTTCTCCTTTATGAGTGTTCTTGAGTTTCCCTTTCCTTGATGTGTCAACTTATCTCTGATACCATGTTAAATAGAAAACTATTTAACATGTGTGGGTTGGATCAACTCCATCACCCAAGTAGTTAGTAGGCATCAATTTCCACATAGGTCATCAAAACTATTTAAACTTCATATTTTCTCTCTTTCTTAACCAATTTTGGCCCTTCAAGGCAAGTTGCTAGGGCCAGGGTATAAGTCAAAAATTAACTAGGGTTGAAGTGTTGGCTTGTTTTGAGGTTTTTCTTCTTGGTTGAACCCCATAACAGTTAAAAATTTCATTTTTCAAGGTTGGAATAGAATCCCTAGGTTTGACATCTTAGACCCTAGGCAATTCTACCATAGGAAACTGTAATCTAGTATCAAGGATTCAACTTAGGGCTTGTTTAAGCCTTGTGGCTCCCTATTGATTGATCATACCTATATTGCAAGTCTTTACTTGATCTTATACAACTAAGTGTGTAATTTTTGTAGCATATCATCCAAAATCTAGGATATAGGCCTTCCTTGTAGGTTCCTTATAGGGCATCCTATTCTTTATCATATGGATTTATCCTTGTTATTAGCTGTGAGTTCCCTTTTTGAGCCCATTCTATCTGTCATCTTTGAGCTATTACCTTAGAATATCTATTAGGTGACTTATACCGAGAAGCCTCCCTTGTGGTGAAATTCCACTAAAGAGAAAGGGGTGGAGTACTAAGGTGATAGTGGCCTCCATCCCATTGTTATATCTTACTCTAACCCTTATCTTGTGAGGTCTTTCACAATGCCTACTAGATTTTGAGGCCATAATCTCGTTTCTCTATTTTAAGGTTTACTATATGGATCAAATCTTGTTTTGTTTATGTTAAATTTACCCCAATAAATTACAAATTATTTTTTGTCAAAAAATCCTTGTTGATGGTAAATTTCATTTTCAACTTGTTGAACAAAATCTACTATTGGGATTTTAACTAGTGAATAAAATTTATTTTTCAGTCGAAGCAAAAATTTAAACAACCAATTGCATTTGTACAAAAAGCATAAAATTTTCCCTTCAAAATTCAACTTTTGATTCAAAAAAGTTTCCAAGCTTACAAAGGCCTTCCTAACTTGCAAAAATATGTCGACTAAGAAAATACATGCTACAAAAATATTAAGAAATTTACTGAAAAATTATGGGCATTTGTGAAGTTGTATGGACCTCTAATATCATTGAGAAAACCAAAATATGCAAACTTATTCCTACAATTTATTATACAATTACACCTATTTTGCATTGTACCTTTGTCATACTTATAGTTGTGCATTGCTACCTAGTTCTGCCACATGTGTGGGTTGGATCTGCGACTAAAAATCAATACTTGATTTTTTATTGTTAGGTTTCCTCCTTCCCACAAATACTCTTGTTATTTTTCCTCTGGCAAGTTTGCACACTTTAGTGAATTCCTTTCTCCACCCAATCATTGAGACCCTCACTTATTTCACTATATCGCGTGCTCAATAATGTATCGTCTCCATTAACCCAGACTTCTTTTTATAAGTTTTAGTTATAACTAAATCAACAATACTAATATCCAAAGTAATTGGCGATTGAGATTAAATCTCAACGCCACTTGAAATTGACAGTTTGATTTATCTAATTCACTAATGCAAATATCCTTTTAATTTCATTAGATTAGCTCACTTTTGTCATAAAAAAATTATTTTAATGAATAAAGAAATTACTAAGGTTAAGAGGTAATTAGGTGACTTCCACATGCCTTCACACTAAGGCCTATGTAAAAGTACGTGCATGAGGTACACACATCAACAATTTATTCGCGAGCCTCGAAATTTTTGCAACAATAAATCACACAATGGATGAAGATAATATTTTCTTTTTGGCATCCAAAATTATTTTTTTAGAATACGGTTCTCAAACTCCACTTTTGAAACTCATATGTGAAACTATAAATTTCATTACAAATGGACAATTCACATGATCAAAACTTGTATTTGAATGCTCTAAAACTGCACTTAACCTGCTCTTCCCATTCTACCAAAATATAATGTCATTTATATCCCCTTTTTTGAGGAGTTGTAAACCATTGCTTGTAATAATGTTACCAACTTAACAATAACTTGCCCAAAAAACCCCTATTTTTGCACAAAAAAATGAAAAATCATCTTGAAATCAAAAGTGGTGATATTGCATCACCCCTTTTCGATTTTGAGTTAAAATTCCAATATTTTTCTGCCATGGCATTAAAAACCAAAATCATAAACATGGAAAACCTGAAAGTTCCAACAATTTCAACTAGGGTGTTAAATATCTAATAGCATGACTCCAAAAAAACTTAAATTTCTAACATTTTTCAACACGGTTTTAACATAAAATATCACAATTATAAAAAACCTAAGAATTTCAACATTTTTCAACCATGGGATTATAATCCAAACATCATGGCTAAAAAAACTCAAAAATCAACACATAAATCAAAGTGTCATTACATTTTGAGAAAAAAAAGGCTTAAAAGTATCTCTTTTGAGATCTTAGCATAAGAAAACTTGGCCCATTTTTTTTGTTTGTAAGTCTACGTATTCTATTAATTTAGAAAACAATTACATTATGGGGAGCTTGAGTTAAAAAAACCATTGGCCTCATTCCTACCAGACTTGTTGGCCAGATGGTAAAGAAAAAAAAAGGATTTTTGGTAACAACAAAAAACTTACATCCCATATACAGATTGCCAAAATAACTTGAACCACTTAAGGCTCAAAATACAACTCACAATCATCCTTAATCTGCTAAATTACCAAGAGACGAGTCATCTTGATTGTTTCCACATGATGATTACATGACCAGGCCATCAAAAATAAAGAAAATAAATAAATAAATGATTGTACTAGTTATATCATTAGAAACATGATGTACCATATTATGAAAACAGATTTTTGATGATAATTTTTTTTAGATGAAGTATTTTGTGTCTATGATTAATGAATGAAGGAATGAATGTTATATGTTAATGAATAATTGATATATGTTTATTTATGTACATGACCTGGTTTTATATTTTGCTATTTGTTTGTTTGTTTTTTTTTTTGTTTTTTTTTGTTTT
>APFE030742425.1:0-12127 GCA_000404065.3 Pinus taeda | reverse complement strand
AAAACAAGATATATTCTCAAACTGTGCAGCTCACAGGTGAGGAGCTTCACTTGGAGACTTCCTCTAGCAGAACGCCCTACACATTCATCATAAATCGTCAAGAATAAATAGTTTACATGCAAGTACGAGAGTTAGAAAAATCACCTATAGTGTAGGAACTAATTCCTAATCTAATTCTCACAGACAATTAATGAACGAACTCTCTCCAATAATACATTCTACATTAATTTCAACACTCCCCCTTAATGGAGAAAGGATTCACTAGTTCTCCCAACATCTCCTTAAATAAAAAAAATTTAATTCATCCAAGGGGCTTAATAAAAATGTATGCAACATTATCACAAGTATTACAATATTCAATATAAATTTGTTTTGACTAAACATTCTCTCTAACAAAGTGAAACTATGTATCACTATGCTTTGAGTTTTTATGAAACACTTGATTGTTTGCAAGTTTGCTTGAGATTTGATTGTCCCATTTGATAAATATAGGATCCTTTTTTTGTCCTCTGGCATCATGAAGAAGTCTGCTCAACCAAACTTCCTTAAACATTGTTGCACAGACTGCTTGATACTCTGCTTCTTCTAAACACAAGGATACATTGTTCTTCTTCTTGTTGCTCAAAGAAATGGCCCTAGACCCAATGTTGAATGCATAACATGTTATGGATCGTCTACCATTCAGATTTCCAGCCCAATCTGAATCTGAAAAACATGTTAATCTAACATCAAATGAATCAGTATATTTAATAACAAAGTCCAAGGTTCCTTGAATATACCCTAAGACACCATTCGCTTCCACCCAATGACTCTCAAGAGGCTTTGACATAGATTGCACCAAAGAGCTGACTGTAAAAGCTAAATTAGGTCTAATTGTAATTAGATAAATAAAACTCCCAACTAGTCGTCTCTATAGTTTTGAATCCACCTGCTTAGAACCATCATCATTATGGAGTTTAAGATTCTATTGTAACAATGCTAGGGAAGCTTTTCACTGATACATGTTGAACTTTTTCAATAAGCTCCTCACATAATTTCCTCGAGATAAAAGAGTCTATCCAGAGTCCCTCCAGACTTCAAGACCTAAATAATAGTGTAACTCTCCAAGGTTTGCCATATCAAAATCCTCTAACATCTAAATTTTTATTTCTTTAATGAGATCATATCCATTTTCTATAATAATAATATCATCTACATATAAAGAAATCAAACAGTTTGCCCCATTTTCATCAAACACAATATACATAGTAGGGTCATTCTTTCTTTGCTTATAACTATGGTGCAGGAAAAATGAAACAATTTTATCATACCATGACCTCGGTTCCTGTTATAAACAATATAATGTTTTTCTCAATCTAAAAGCTAAATGTTCCTCGATTGTTTCACAAACCCCTCACGTTGGATTAAATACACTTCTTCTTTCAATTCACCATTTAAGAAAACATGTTTCACATCTAGTTTATGTATCATCCAATGATTTATAGTAGCTAAATCAATTACCATTCTAATTGTGTTTAATTTAGCTACATGGGTGAAGGTTTCCTCATAATCTATGCCTTCCTTCTATGAATAACTCTTTGCCACCAACCTAGGTTTACATTTGTCTATAGTACCATTGTTTGCCTTCAAGTAGTTCAACTAAATCCCAATTTTTGTTCTTAAGTATTGACTCATATTCATCTTCCATGGATATTCTCCACTCATCATATTGAATTTCTTATTTATAATTAGAGCGTTCAACAACATTTAACATACTAGTTATAAGACCATGATCCCTATACCTTGCTGGCAATTGATTTTCCCTACCTGATCTCCTTAGTGGTCAACTGACCTCAAATTTGTTTTGATCATATCTTAGTCAATATTTGGAGAAAATAATATTAGATTATAAATTAATTTAGATAAACATATAATGAGATATTTTATATTAGTGTATGTTAGTTTTATATGAATATTATATGACTAACTATATCAAATGTGTTTCAAATTAACACATTGAAAACTTATCTCCAAGAAGTGAATATTTTAACTCAAGTAAACTATTGCATGTTAGGTTGGATATTTTCTCATGGAAATCACAATGTTGCAAACAAAATTATTAATGGAAATTTAAAAATAATATTTTCGGTAAATGCTTAATGAAAATTTGGAAACAATAAGTAACTTAAGATGTCTCTATGAGGAGTTGGAAAATCACTACACCAAACATTTCTCGCTATCAAGTTGGGTTGGGAAGAGACTGTTCATCCCAACAAATAGTAGACTGTCATCATGACTTACCTCAGTCTAATTAAAAATCAACACATATATTTGAAATTACATCAATGATTCAAGTAGTAGTCTTGTGCAATTGAGAAGAAGAGTTAACCTCCATAATTTGGGTTTATCACACAATCGTAGCCATAGATGAATCTTAGTCTTAGGCATTGTCTCTGAGATTTCAAGCGATAAGCATCTAGATCACTCCAGAAATAACTTGAATGGTTCGATCCATGCCACCTTCAACCAACTACTAGAGTTGCAAGTCTTCAATATTTTCTCCAATTTCCTCAATTCTGCAATTCCATCATTCTTAAGAAATCTTCTGAATCTTTTATAGCTTAACTTAAGCGACAATTTTCTCACTGGAGCCATGTTGTTTGAGCTAGGAAAATTAAAGTACCTATAAGATCTATGGCTAGTGTATTGAAATTTCTTCAAAGATTGTTTTTGGATGTTGTTGTGTCAGGTAATGATTGTACTTCCTACAATCACTTCTATCATTTAATACATGCTAACAAATTATGTAGCACAATATGTTTACTCCAAATTTAGAGAAGGATGTTATAGAAGTAACCCTTACCATTTTTATGATAGTAGGGACATCAATATATGTCTCCATTAGCTCCTCATCATAATAAGAATAACATTAATTCTATTATCTGTTTCTTAGTTTATTCTCTTTCGAATGAGGTAATTTCTCCTTTGGGCTATTGTTCTTAGTTGATATCTTCCACTTCTCTAATCATCTTTTTATGCAAGACAAAAATACTTTCTGCAATTGAAAATTGAGACATACACTTAAAAACTGAATGCTAAAAAATAATATAAGAAAAATCCTCAAAAAATTTACTTTAGTGAGTCCGACAGATCTTTCTAGATACACTGAAGCAACAATTGGAACTTATCTATACTACCTCCCAGGAGAATTCATATTTCTACTCAGAAATAGGGAAAAAGTAATGATAATCACAATGTGTACCTTGTGGAAGTCATCAGTTTTGGTATTTTTGTAGAATCCAATCAACATTGCAATACATATAATTAAATTTGGAAAAACATATCTATACTTTGTTAATTTTAGTGCATCGAGCGATAAAGTGGAAAATATCATATTGCTTTATAAAATATAATATACATAAATTAGTGTTGTGAAATCATAAGCATAATAGCTAAAATGGGCTTGACACACAAACATTAAGGCCTCAAGTTATCTAGAAAATATAAGCCATTATCATATCATATAATGGGATAATTATGACTACTCATCAATATCATTACCATATATTGAATCCCATGAAATGCTTTTTCGATCAATGTCAATAGTCAAAATCTCATGTGCATAATACAACATTTTTTATATTCCCTTTTCATGGAATCTAATTTGAAGGAACTACATTTGATTCACCTTTATCTTCACTATGTCAAGCCACTTTAATTATATATAAGTTATAGTTAATATGCTAAGTATTAAAGTTGATGTGTACTATGAGTTTTAGAGTTACAATGTCTTTATCGTGGCACTGTACTAGGGCGCGTAGTTTCTAGAAATCATTGTGTTAAATATCATATTGCACCATAGTTTACCTAATTTTAGAGTTACTATGTTAAGGATTATAAAGTAATCAATGCCATTTTTTTAATGGTAATAGCGGTAAGAGGCCGCATGGTGGAAGGCTTTGTAATTCTCTCAGAGTACTTGTGATCACCCTAAATTAGGGGTTATATGGGTTATGGGACATTTCAATTTTTTGGCATTCATAATGGCTTTTGTTTAAGGGACACATATTACATTAGATATTATAGCTGTCATAGTGGTGAAAGGGAAGAGAAATAATTAATATATAGTGCAATGAAGAGGAATATCTAATAATAAGTTTATTATAATTAGTGATTTCAAGATAACCCTCCAAGATTAGTCTAGCGGTTTTTTAAATGTTCTAGGGTTTGCAACTGTAAAGAATATTTGAAAAAAATTATCCATAAATTTGAATAAATAATTTATTTGTATAATTGTAGCATTCAAATTTTTCTATTCTGAAGATATGTTCAAAAATATTAAATTAATTTTTTAGTATTAATTAAAAATACTACTAATCCATATGACTTTTCTGGTTTATTAAAGAATAATACTATTAATCCATAGGAATTTTAATAGGGATTTTTGCTATTAAACAAACTATATTTAAATTTTATTTTAACAATTTTAGTATATCACAAAAAAATACTAATTCTATTTGCTTATTCATAATTATGTAAATTCATTCTCATTATTGGAGATGTCATTGAGATGTTGTGTAGATAATGTTTTAGAGAACGTCCATGGCTTGGGCCACTATATAGAGATTCAACTCTTAAATTTACCCATTAACTTTGTGCATTTTCTGTGCACTTTCATGAAAGAAATTCACGTATTTTTTATTTTACCAACAATTTTTTAACATTTTTTTTCCAGAATCATTTTAGCTTTTTAAAATTTAATGCCTTTCAAATTTTACTTTTTGGAACATTCCAAAATGCAATTAGAATTATCCTTTCTAAATTTAGGTGTTAAGTTTTTGTGTTTCAAAAATGTAATTAATACTTCTTAAATTCAAGAAAAGGATTGGGTTTAGAGCTTATATATATATATTCAAGAATATAAATTATTTTCTTCTTTCTAAATATTGCTTGTCTTTTTGTTTCTTTAAAATTTCAATAATGTAATTAATATTTGCTAAATTTAACATTTAGATGGCTATTTTTGCTTTTTTGCACTTTCAAGAATGTGAAGCAATTATAGAAAATAAGAAAACAATTTTCAAATTTAAATACCTAGTCTTAAAAAGCTAATATAATTAGTGTCTTATAAAAAAATTCCATAAATTGTCTCCAACAAAAACATTATATCAACATCACACGCTAAAGCTCATAAATAATAAAAATTCATTTCAAACATTATGTTTCCACCCATCATAGTCATATTCTTTATTGGTTATCCTCCTTCCAAAGCCTTGCGGACTAGTCTCGCTGCTTTAAAAAAAAATAAATGAAATATTAAACAACCGTAAGTGTAATACGTGAAGATTGTACCTGTAATACGTGAAGATTGTCTTATTGGGAAGCTTGTCAAACTTGTCACTTAAGAAAGACGAATCACATGGAAGAATTTAGTGTGCACATGATTAGTTGTGACATGTGAAAGGATTTATATCAAGCGAGAAGCCTTACTAGTATTGTAACAAGTCAAAAGATTTATACAACAAGTTATACCAACATCTTTACATCTTTGGTCCATTATATTGTAACAAGTCAAAGGATTAAACGCAGATGCGTAATTAGTTGGTGCGTGTGACACTTACAATTAATGTGACTAGTAGGTGCTTGAGTTCATACAACATTCAAACGAATTTATGCCAATTAATCCTCATTGAACCTTCAAACGAATTTATGCCAAGTAGTGGTCGCTTGTAGTTTGTTATAAACTTTGACAAAAAAAAGGGTATATTCTTCTCTGACAATGCCCGGTTCGTTTAATGTTCATTGAACCTTCAAACGAATTTATGCCTCGTGTAGTTTGTTATAAACTCTGACAAGAAACGGTATATTCTTCTTGACAATGTCCGGTTCGTTTGCGTTCGTTATAGGTCAAGTTTGTTATAATTTATGCCCAGTGTTCATGGAACCTTCAAAGGGATTTATGCTCAGTAGTGGGGGAGTGTAGTTTGTTATAAACTCTGATAAGAAAGCGATATATTACAGTCTGCCAATGTACGGTACGGTTCGCGTTCGTTATATCGTTATATTATCTAACAAAAATAGCATATTACACTTAGTATGTATGGGCGCGTGTACAACAGAAACATCATCATGAAGTTTATTACACTCCAGTATTTATGGGTGAGTGTACAACAGAAACGTGATCATGGAGTTTGTTATATTCAAAAAAACAATCTATCACTCTGATAATGACACTTGATAATGGCGTGATATATTATGGAAATTATGAAAATTGGGAGTCGATGGAAACGTTTAAAAGGTGTGGGAAGTAATGGAAACCAAAAAAAGACATGGGAGGTATATATATCCGGGCAACCCTTATCATCATCATGAAGTTTATTACAATCCAGTATTTATGGGTGAGTGTACAACGGAAACGTGATCATGGAGTTTGTTATATTAAAAAAAAACAATCTATCACTCTGATAATGACACTTGATAATGGCGTGATATATTATGGAAATTATGAAAATTGGGAGTCGATGGAAACGTTTAAAAGGTGTGGGAAGTAACGGAAACCAAAAAAAGACATGGGAAGTATTATATATCCGGGCAACCCTTATCTCCAGTGTAGGTTCTTAGCATCCGCTTAAGTGGCCCGATCTCCGTTTACATGGACTAACGTCAGAAATTATTTGTGGTCGGAAACTTTCACCGCCGGAAACCCTGCCCGTAACTTTCACGTGGTACGGGAACAAGAATGTAGCAGGCACGACTCTATAGAGTCAGTTAGATAGTTGATAGAAATCAAGGACATCTATGACAAATGCTCATCGAGAAACATAAACTATGGTCATCTCCCAACGTTTCATTTTCAAATTCAAAAGTTTTATGTGGACCACAATGTAGTTGCTTCCTACCGCTTTTAAAATAATTGAAATGCATAAGCATGACCCAACCTTTGCAACTCCACTAAGATACTTGGTGTAAGGAAAGTGTAGAGTTTCATTTTTTTCAATTTAATTACTATCCACTCCGCTGATTTACACATATATTGGAATGATTGATTTATTTAAGGGGAATTAGAATTTTATTTTTATAATCTGTGTTTTTTTTAAATTACAAGCAAGTCTTATTATTGCAAAGAGTAGGCAATTATTCTAGTATAAAATTGTCTTTAAATGTTGAGAATGAAGTAACTACGCTGTTTCAAGGGTTTTGGAATAAGATCTCATCAAGAAAGATTATTATTCATTATCTTGGTTTTTATGGTTCCACCTTTTCTCATATTACTTTAACAATTTTACTAATATCCACAAACATTGCCCATAAAGTAATTGTATAGATTTTAATTTGTCGGTGTATCTCTAAACTTCTTGATTGTATCATTTAACACTAAAGAAATGCCCAACAAATGTGGTAACACCAAATTTGTTACCATTTCACTAAAACAAAAATTTTCATGGAGGAAATGACCAACAAATGTGGAAACATCAATCTTCTTGACCATTTCACTAAACCAAATATTCCATAGAAGCAACTGCCAACAAATGTGGAAAAATCAAGGTCGTGGAGGCGGCGTAGTGGTAAAGTCAGCCTCGTCATGACGGACCGGTCTTGTGTTCGATCCCGAGCAAGGTCGCATCTCGTCGTGCGAGTAGTTAGTCTAAAACGGGCCAAGCCCACTACCTTTTAAGGTCGTGGAGGCGGCATAGTGGTAAAGGCGGCCTCGTCATGACGGACCGGTCTTGTGTTCGATCCCGAGCAAGGTCATAGCTCGTCATGCGAGTATTTAGTCTAAACCAGGCCAAGCCCACTACCTTTCCCCGGATGCGGGTGCAAGTTTGGCTTAACGGTATGGGGGCGGGCCACCCACTGGGCAAGTGGCAGCCCAGACCCGTCACACATCATGAGCATTTATTTAGTGGAGTTAATACACCATCTCGATCCTTCCTCCGCGGCATTCAAACCATTATGTCCTCCCCTCCTCGCGTTAAGTCGGCATTTCTGCCCTCCGGGAAACTCATGACGATCTCTGGTTCGCACATGGCAAGCCGCCAGCCTCTTCCTTATAATCACAGCGTCTGCAACAAGGTAATGCATTGTTTATGGCTTCTTTGGGTTTATCACTGGTCTGGTAGATCTGTGTTGTGGCAGGTTTCGAGAGACAGGAGCGGCGACGCAGCATACCAGCCCCCTGTTCTTCCTTGCCCTCTCCCTGTGCTCAATTACAGTGGGTGGTGGCCTGCGTTCAAGCCTCAATCTTCTTTATTACCTGGGTCTTCCGTCATTCCAAGGTCTGCGCGTTGGTTTGTGCACGTCGGCTGTCGTCGTCCCCTCCTGCATCCTCAGGCGCCTTTTTCTGCTAAATCCTGCGTCCTCTGGCCCTCTGTGGCAATCTCCTATGCCCTCCGGCCTTCCCGTGCCACAAAGCCTCCGCTGCATTATCCACATTCCTTTCTGCATCGCTCCTGCCTCCTCTGCATCCACCCCCGTCTGCAATGCCGAAGCAAAGGCTACGAGCTAGCTGCCGACGAGGTGGGTCTCGGGGAGGGGTGAGAGGTCGAGCCTCCGTCCCTCATTCCTCTGACTCGCTGTCGGACGATGCCAACAGTGCTCGTCGCCGACGAGGAAGGAGACGAGGGAAAGCCCAAGCCCCGTCTTGCCATCACAGCTTCCATCCCTCCTCCCGCTTCAGTTTTCCCTGTCTTCTAGATTCAGACACATACTATGTGTCAGTTAAGATTGAAAAGTGTGAGCATGAGGCTCATGGACCAGCAACAACGGATCTCAGGCCTCCAGCTCCACTTCTGGAACAACCTCCCTCGTCACCTGCACAGAGAGTCGGACCTACAATTCTGCCTCCCCCTGTAGAACAGGGGCAGCACCACGCGGCAAAAGCATCAGCTGAAGCAGTGGCTGGTCCAAGTGCACCTGCAGAAGATGACTCGCCTCACACCGATTCAAGCGAGCCGGATCCATATGCTTGTCGAGTGGTGGAAGAGGTGCCATCAACCTCTGTGGATGACTGAACCGGTTCTCTGGGTTAACGGGCTACGGGTATGGCAATGTATTTTATTGTTCTGTCGGGTAATCATATGCCCCTTCTTCTTCTTCAGTACTCTTTCGATATGTAAGGTTGGTGTGCTGACTACAGCGGCACAACCACAGTTCTTATGCTATGCTTATACCTGCAATGTCAATGGCAGATTATAGTGTCCAGGTCTATGTTATCAAGTCAGTCTCGGATTATGGGTCATGGTTAAGAGTCTGTATGTCGGAAAATACTTGGGTTTCAGAACTTTCCTCCTCTCTGTCAGATTTTGTAATTGCCGGCAAGTTTCCCAATCTTGGGGAAGGACAATTGTCTGGCTGGTCATGGTTAACACTGCTACAAAATCCATCTTTGTAGGATGGTGCTATCCGAGGTCCGCCTCGTTGTAATTTTTTGAATTTTTGTACCATAATAGAATTAGTATAATTTACAAAAAAAAAAAAACAAATGTGGAAAAATCATTTTTCTTGACCATTTCAAGAAGGTGCATTTAAATGTCCCAAAGTTGAGATAATTTTGGTGTGATTTGAGAAAAGGTTGGTGTGGTTAGGTTGTATTGTAGTTGGTACTCTTTTGAATAGTCACATTTAGTCTATCTACATATCTTCAATGTATTCAATTACATTTTACTTTGAAGTAGCTAGTGGATTTCAAAAGATCTCTTGTAAAAGCAATTTTGATTATAACAGAAAACATGAGTACCATGAAAATTATTAAAAAAACTTATCTTCAAAAAAATAGTAAAAAGAATAGTCTCTTATAAATATCTTTTTAAAAATTATTTGAGTAATGAAGAGATATTATTACATAACTTTAAAAAAAAATTAAAGGTTAAACCAATATTTTTTATACTTTTAAGCTTTTTATGATTTATGGCGAGAGTTTGATAGCCATTATTTATTGCTAATCATTATCATGGTCATTTGAGCTTCTATATTCTGCATGCAATGCAATATTTAATATGTATTCTAAGTCTCTTATGTGAAGTTTTTAAATTAATCTTTTATCCTATGTGTATTGAGCCAGTATAATTGTGAATCTTTTCATATATATTTGGTTACTTTCTAATGTTTTTTACTCACTTTGAATTATATTAATGTTTTGAAAAAGATGCTAAAAATAATTGGGTGTTTTTATTTCATTTTTCTTAGAGATTTTAAAAATAAATATAGGTTTTTATTTTTTATGGAAAAATGTTAATTGTCACCCATAATTCACCCAAAATAGCTTTCATCCTCATTCTTCCCATGAGGTTTGAACCTAAACTAGCCAATACTACATCACATACTAACCAATGAAACTACACCTCAAAAGTATATCAAATATCACCATTAATATGTATAACAATACTCCATAAACTAATAAAATATGCTTTCTTCAATGCATGATACATAAATATTTCATATTTTATATATTTATTATATTATAAATATTTTATTTTTAATGTATTATTTTATTAATTTTAAAAACTATTTAAATATTTAATATTATATTTAATTTAAATGAAAATTATTTTTGAAATATTGTTTAAATTTTAAAAGTTATATAAATTTTAATATATTTAAAATTTTAATTTGCATTTTTATTAAGAAGGTTGAGAATTTTGTTTTATTTATAATGTTATATAAATATTATGGTTTATCTTTTAGACATTTTTATTCTAAAAAATCTCTTGAAAGATAAATATATATATATATATAAACTAAAAGTTATATTAATAATATATTTATTAGTTTAAAAAATAATTTTTAATTTAAATTAGTTTTATTGTTCCTAATAAATTGAATGTGTATTTGCAATTTTAAAATTTATACTTATAATAATTTTGGTTTTATAAAATTAAAATTTTAATGTTGATTCAATATAAATAAATATTAACTATTATTATTATATGGGTATTTTTTATGTAACTATTATTTATATTAAATATGATTTTGTATTCTATAAATATATTGATGCTTAAAATTTATTATTATGGTATTTATTCATTTTGAAAATTTATTATTATTTTAATTTATATTATTATTAAAATACTCGTTTATAGTTAAAAAATTGAATAAATTGTGGATATGTGTGCTTGGAATTGAGTTTCTTGCATTTTAATTTAGTTATCAATAGTTATTAAGTGGATAGTAGAATATTTAACTGCTAAATATTTTAGAATATTTATAGTAGTATACACAAATTAAAGATTGAGATTTATCTTGAAAGTAGTTGTGTCATTTTTCCATTTTAACTAATTTGATTATTATTTTTTGAATGGAATATGACCAAGTGATATATGAAGTGAATGATGGTTTTGTTGGGTATGGAGAATTGATAAGCCATGATATTGACCCATGGTATTGTAAAAAGACCTATCTATAGAGTAGGAATACCCATGGAAAAGTGAGAGTAAATCTTTGTGGTTAAGAATATTTTTCCATATTATTTTAATTGTATCTATATTTAGCTTATACATTACTTCTTTTTACTATTTATGAGCGAGACGATATAAATGAAATAGTTGGTCAAGTAAGCATCAATTCATAATAAGCATCTAACTAACTAACCTATAACTTTATTTTAACTTAAATCCTTATAAGTTTATATCCATAATAAGCATCAAAATAATTACTACATCATATATCTTGAGTTGCTAAAATTTAAAAAAGTATAAAAACTAACTCAATTATAACTTTATTTTAAATAATTATTCAATAGATGTGTTTATTCTGGAATAGGGCTTCCATAATTTTAATGTCATTATTAATAGTTATGCCAATATGCATAGCTATTTCGGAATATGTATTCCAAATTTTTTATTTAATTATCAACAATTACTAATGAGGGGAGAGAGAGGAAGAAAGAGAGAGATGAGAGGAGAGAGAAGGAAAGAGTGAGAGACATATCTATGGAATTGGAGGGGGATAGAGTGGGAGGAAGGAACAAAGACATAGAGAAATAGAGGTTGAGAGAGAGTGAGGGAGAGAGGAGAGGAGAGAAGAGAAAGAATAGGAGAGGAGAGAGATAGGGAGAGAAGGAGAAGAGTGAGATAGGGAGACACATAGATGGGGGGGAGAGAGAGAAGGAGACAGGGAGGGAGATAGTGACAAATTTAGAGGCAAGAGAGAG
>APFE030742419.1:0-14595 GCA_000404065.3 Pinus taeda | reverse complement strand
ATCATGGAAAATAATCGACATGGCATTATAAGAATACAACATCATTATCCTTACATTTAAAATTTATAGTAATAAATACAAAATAAAATAAAATATCAAGTTTTACATCCAATACAACACCTTCCTAAACCATAATAACCTTCCTAAACCATAATACCACCATGGAATGTTGAAATACATCTCTTAAGTGATAATTTTGATATGCATTTTCTCGCTTATTTCCAATTTCATGACCAA
Source organism: Pinus taeda (assembly GCA_000404065.3). Lineage (NCBI taxonomy): Eukaryota > Viridiplantae > Streptophyta > Pinopsida > Pinales > Pinaceae > Pinus > Pinus taeda. Next base: position 14,358 of record APFE030742419.1, on the reverse strand, counting down.
CAAGAGGCTATGCCATACTCAAAAGAAGATCCCTCATCTATTATCTTTCTTTTCTAGTATATGAAACGTAAATTAAGCCATAATAACATATAAATTTGTTAATAAGAAATTATCCTTCAATCAACCCTAGTTTCCAAAATTATGAAAAGTTACTCACTGTTATGAACTACAAGATCATACTACCGATAAATAAATTTAAAACATTATTATGCCAAAAAAATCATGAATCATAGTAAAATCTAAATTGAATATATCTAACAAAATGACATTCCTGACTAATTTTCAAATTATAAAAATCTTTTTTTATCTTTCTCACATACTCAATTAAATCACACTCTTTAAATTTATTAGATAACTATCATAATTTTAAAATATATACCTCTATATGAAATTTAACTTCCAATATACTTATTAATATATTATTTTTAATTTTAATATTAATACCATAATCTTAATTTCATGAACAAGAATCATTACAAAATTATGTATTATAATTAGATTACATCCATTGTTTTTAACTATTTATCATTCATAACACTAATATTTTAAAATTTCCATCAACACATTCCAAAACTTACTACTAAAATAAATACTTGATGAATTGTATTAAACTTACTCATACTTATATCAAAATATTTGTTCACTTAAAATAAAATAAATATAAATTTATTTTACTTTTTACATAAAAGTTTGTCATAATTTATTTTTTTAATAACTTAAAATGTCTCTAAAATTATATGTAATTTAACCAATAATCTACACTTTTTTTAAACACTAAATATTCTCATTTATTTAATGACATAAATTTTATTGCCATATATAAAATCCAAAATCTTATTACTATTAATTAATTTACCAATAATAAACACATGACACTTATAAATACTAATGACATAGAGTGATACATCATGTAATGGGAGACTTGATTGTCTGTGAAGCTTGAATGAACTAGAGATGAAGATTTATCATGTGTGGCTAAACTTTTATTAGATTAATGCCTCCCACCATGTGCCACAACTCCAAACAAGAAAGAAAATGGAGGAAAAAATTGAGGTATATCCATTTTAAGGCAAGGAAAAATTAAATCCTCCTTTTTCATTTCTTATAGGTTTATTAATCCAATAATGCCACATCATTTACATCATGGTTCATGGCCCATTTCAATTGAAATAAAAGGAGCACTACAATATGTATTTTTTCCTAAGGTTAACCAATTTTATAGGAAGACATATTTTTGATTGCTCTATCAATTTGTATATTTTGAATTATATGTCCCAAAAATTAATTCTCAGTGGTTCTCTAAATTCTTTTCTCAGAAGAAAAAATATTTTATATCTTTCTATTCATATTAAGTTATAGATACATTATAGTTTTCATTTTACATGGATACATTACAATTCCACTTTACCATGATCACGATATGAGCTTCATGTGAAACACTAGTAGCATACTAATATTATTATGAGGAGAACAATTACAAAATACATTAACAATATATTACAAAAACTAAAAAAAATTGATGTCAGGTCCATGGAGCCTTTCTAGAATGATGGGTCCTTTTTAGTTGTTTAAAAATGATCAAAATTTGCTTCTATTTTGTTGTTAATTAATATTATATTTCAATAACATTTTGAATTTTCTTCAATTTCTTTTTCCATTTTGTTTTGGCAGGGGCTCTCTATTGAGTAGTATTTAAGTTTGAAGAGATGGTCTTAATTTCAAATGAAATAATATATATTCATCTAAACCAATAAATATTAAAGGTTATTAAATAAAGGTTATTAAAAAAATTATACTTGTATTGACCACTGTATATTAAATAGACCCCTCAAAGAATGTCAAAATGACATAGTGTCCTAAATTTTTAAAATCTTAACAATTTAAAAGCTATCTACATTAAAATCACAATGAAATCTCAATAGAACATAGTAAATAAGAAAACATTTTTCTCAAATTCCATTTAAAAATATAATCATATGTTTCTTTTATTCCTTTGATGATATTCAGAAGTATTTGGATTTACATCATTGAAAATATAATCTATCTGTCCAATGGAAAAGGCTTTCTGTTTTTCATTTATTGCCATATATCATAAATAACGTTCCAATCTGCCTCTTTTAAACCATGTAGACCACTAAGAGACAAAAACATTAAGGTCTCTAGCTCTTAATGAAAGTCTTGAGCTACCATCATTGGTATTGAGCCATTGTTTTAGGCTTTAGGCTTACATTATTTTTTGGCTGGTCATAAACTTATGGAAGAAGTAATTGTTTGTTAATTAAGAGCATCCAATTAAAACTTTGATTTAAATTTCTTCAATACACTTCTTATGAGAAAAAATTAAATTGGTTGACCTAGGGATTGGATTTTATCTTTCAAACACAAACCACAACGTATGTTCTATAGGTTTCTTTGGTTTTTTTTGTTTTTTCTAAAATATAATAGGGAAGTTATTCCATGTCATTTAATTTGTTTTAATTTTAATATTTAAAATTAAAATGATTTGATCTAGGATTTCACATTGATTATTATTGTCAAAATCAATATATCTTATTTATAGTGATGTAATATTAAAATTCTTGAAATGGGGTATGAATTTTATTTGTGATGAACAAAAATAATGCAGAATATATAATTTATTTACGTGATTTTAGTTAAATAATTAATATCAAATATTCTTCTTCTTTTCCCATTTTCATAATTCATCTTATAATGTTTTCTTTTACGAGATATCAATGGTCAAATTAATTTATCATGTAAATTAATCTTATTAAAATAAAACTAATAACAAAAAAGGTTAACGTGAAGATCCTATAGGTTCTAAGTGTTTGAATCGAGATTTGATACAAAATGCAATCATCAGAAATAATTAATAATTAAAATAGAAATATTCAACTCATTACAATGTAAGTTACAAAAAAATGAGAAGTAAAGACTTATTTGTAAAGCGAAGATATCTCTTACTGCATATTTTGAACTTGTTTTTCTTCTTGGATCTTGTTGGCCACAACAACACTTTGGAGATGACTCTCCATCCAATTGTAGGCTCAAATGCATAGAATCTTTATATAGTTGGCCACCTGAGAGCCCTCAATCAACTATTATAGCTAGTTTATATTTTTTCTTCAACATTCTTCTCTAGAAATAATGAATGGCTATATTCTACCTTTCATCCATTAAATAGAATGAGGATTGGATGGGAATCTATGTGACATGATGCCAACTTCTATTTTTCTTTTCCTAAGCTTTCTTAATTCAATTTTTTTCTTAATTTATTAATGTTTACTTTCTATTAACTTATTCTTACTATTTTTATAGCTTATTTTTATTTACCTATTAGAGATTTCACTTTGTTATCTATTATTTTATTTATTTACTATTATTGTCTTTCTTTATTATTTGTTATTTTATTTATTTATTACTATTATCATCATCATGTATTTATACATTAATATTCATTATTATTATTATTAGAAATATTATTTTTTGATCTATTAATATGGGGCATTACAATTGAAAAAATTGTATGAGTTGAGAGCAGAAATATCTAGGTACACACAGAAGTCACTTCAATTGTTAGAAGGTAGCGTGCTTTATATTTTCTTTGCCATCTTCCATGCCAATGCCCAATATTGAAATCGAAACTCATTTTATGGTAATATTCATATGATTTCCATGTCTAAAATAGGTGTTGCAAATTTTGGGTTCTTCACCCTTTCACATATATCTATTCCACAAAAACAATAAAGGAACATGTATGCCATTTTGCGGTCCTCTATATAGTCACTCTAGTTACTTGAATATTGGTAAATACAATTATAACATTTTTCTGTATAGTATCTGCATGGATGGTTATGTTTATAGAAACTTTAACAACAAAAACCTATCATATATTTGTTGTCATCCATGAATTCATGGGACAAACAAAAGGGTTCATAAATAGGTATAAGTCCTCATTTTTTAGTGCAAATTATTACTTTCACGAACACTTCATTGACAAAGAGTTCTTTATGATTTGTATTTGTGTATGCAATACAAAGTTTGTCTACTCGTGATGATTTTTCAATAAGCTATAACTTGTGTAGACCACCTGGTCATAAAAAATTCCTTTCATTGGGTGTACCTCTAGATGTCCCCTTGGGGCAAAAATAAAAAATGATTAAGAAATTCCATGCTTCTGCTAAATGTTTGGTGCAATGTTTAAACATAATAAATGTATTTTCTTACTAATAATATTGATGTGATGTTCAATATTTTAACAATTACGATTCTAATGAAGAGAAACTTAAATACCATGTACTATTACATGGAAATATGATTTTATTTCAAGAAAATGTTATTAAATGAGAAAATATCATAGGGGAAACATACCGAGCATGGTTGAATCAACCACTTATTTAATTTCCACTACATTCAAAATCACCAATTCATAACGTCTATAATAACATAAGTTCTTCACATGTTAAGGATGAAGGAAACTCTATAGAGATTGGTATGGATGATTTTGTATCTAATACCCATGCCATGGAGGGAATATTGGTACATGCATTCGAACATAATGAACTAGGGTATGACATTGATATTGCCAATACATTCTTCCAAATAATGAATCTACTTCCACCTCCTCATTTCTAAAAATAAGTATACTTTCCAATATTGTTTAGAAAATATTTTGATGACACACCATCAGACATCCAACACCTAATAAATGGAATATTCATTGAAACAATTTCATCATACTATTGGTAACCACATATTTTCTCCATACATTCAACGTATTTACACATCATAGTGTTTTTCTCACTTGTGACCGAAATCCCATCACTAGTATAATGACATAATCATTGACTTTTTGTCGTAGATGTGATGGACATTTGATAGACATATCATCAATCTTGTGATGAATTAGTCGTAAGAAGTTGTTGTTGCCACAACCCTAATGAAAAAATGTCCCAACTTCTTCAAATTATGTGCAAAAGTGCAACAATACGATATTCCCAAGTTCAATGGGCTATAATCACAAGTTCAAAAAATACTACATTGTAATTCGAACCAATAGGATATATTTTTTCTCTTTAAAAACCAGCATCATGTTGTCATAAATGTGACGATCCGAACACTCGAGGTTCGTCAAACTGTGGTCACAAGTTCATTGAATGCTATGTTCCAATTAAAATAAATAGGGAATATTATCCATAAACGAACATAATGTTGTCACAAGTGTGACAATCTAGACATCCCGAGTTCATGGGAGTGAGGTTACAAACCCAGTAGGCCATACATCACACTTCTAAAAAACATGGCATGATTTGTAAAAGAAAATTCCAAATAAAACTTAGTCAAGATATTCATATCACCATTGATTTAGTGAAGACTTGGATGTTCTCATCTATGGCCTTCGCTTTCTTGATAAGTTATAATTTTTTACTCTCTTCTACCACATTCACTTTAACTATTATGTAGAAGTGGTGATAAGGGAGTTTCTTTATAAATTTACTTTTTTATGACAACCAAAACTATTGTCATATAGGTATACTATATGTATGTCAAATAACCTCTTAACATCGCAGCTATTTTTGCTGCAAAAAAGTAGGAATTCCCCTTTTGTCTTACCATGCCTAGGCCTTGAATCCTTCACCTTATCCCTCTTCTCTTCATCTTCTTCCAATGCTTTCTTCTCTCATATGCATATATTTTTGCACTTCTCAAAGTGATTCCACGCCTCCTAAGAAAGGATGTCTTCCAATGATTTTTTTTTGCCATTTCTCCCTCCTTTCTGAGTAGACTTGGGTTTCTTGTTTCTTAGTCAAGTTCCTTCCTCCAAAAAGAAAAAATTCCCTATTTTTTTGATATTTAATGGCTTGTGGTTATTTTATGTGAAATTATTAACCATCAAGTTGATTGCATTTAGTTTCACACCAAAATCAATGGAGTTCCACCCTTGATATTATTTGAGTTATAATTTGTTGGGTTTGATATAACTTAAGCGCTTTTTTCTATGTTTTCCATGGACTCCATAGATTCGTGACCACTACATCCATAGAATATTTATAACATGAAGATCCACCTGAAGGGATCACTTCCTGTCGGCTCAACCGTGGAGCTTGACCTGGAGGGTTTTGAGAGAATTGAACTTGTGACCTCTCATCAGAAAATGTGATTTCAAATTGTGAGATTGTTGGTGTGATTATAGCTTTTAGTGTAACATTTGATGCATCTAAGACAGCCTTGTGAGCTTGAAGAGATGCCTTGGAAACCTACAATATTGTTGACCAAAAATTGTAGATGGCAAATGCTCTAGTTAGGATCTAGAAGGACCTATATTGCCTTTTCTAAGGTGCACTATAAAGACACGCTGTATAACATATAATGTCTAAGGCATTGTATTTTATCTTCATTTATGTTGTAATAATAACTCTACCCTTGTTGTCTAAAATTTTGTGATGTATTTCGAAGGATTTCACGTACATTTTGATTTATAATAGACAAATTAGGTATTTGGGAATTGAGAGTGATGGGGGGATGGTTAAAGCCACCATATGAGCTTCTAAAGTACATGGAATCTCAATATTCCTTGTATAAACCATGGTAAATCCACGATTTATAATAGATAAATCAGGTATTTGAGAACTGAGACTGATGGGGGGGATAGTTAAAGCCACTATATGAGCTTCCAAAATCACATTGAATCTCAATATTCTTTGTATCAACAATGATAAATACATTAGCATGTTCAACAACAGTTTTGTTTTGAATACTTAATGTTATATTATGTTTTAATTTAATTATCACACAACATTCACAATTAACATCGGTTGAATTCTTTTTTATTGAATATGTAAATATTAGTGAATGTTGTATTTTTCAAACTTCATACAGATTTTATAAAATTTAATTCAATATTAAAAATATATATTTAATATTATTATTTATATTAATGTATTTTTAATTACAAATACAAATATTAAAACTACATTAAACTTAAAATAACGTTTATAAAACTATTATTTATATTACTAATAAAATAAATTTAAAATAGTCTCAAAAAAGAAAGTTTAATATCTAAATATGAGTGAATGTTGTATTTTTCAAATTTCGTACAGATTTTATAAATTTTATTTTAATATTAAAAATATATATGTTATCTTATTATTAATATTAATGTATTTTTAATTACAAATACAAATATTAAAACTACAATAAGGTTTATAAAACTATTATTTTTATTATTAATAAAATAAATTTAAAATCATCTTAATAAAAGAAAGTTTAATATGCCTATGACCACATGTAATAATGTTCTTATGTTCTTCCAAATGGTTCTTGTTGAAGTTTGTTATGAGAATTTAGCTACTGTAAGCTACAATTAGTTTTGAAAAGTTTTAATGCAATAGAATTGCAATGCAGTACAATTGTTAAAGAATAGCTCACATAGTGCAGGAACGAGTTTAAAATCTAGGTTTTGAGTTTTAGATTGAAGTGAAGTTTCCTATGAGAATTTAGCCAATGTACACTACAACTCTTCTTGCAAAATAATAATCTAATAAAATTTCAATGCAATACGCTTGATATAGAATAACTAACATAATGTACGAATGAGTTTCAAATTGAGGTTTTGAGATTTAAATTAAGGTTTAATTAAAATAGCCAAATCAGTTTCAAATTTAGGTTTTGAGTTTTTTACTAAGGTTTAATTAAAACTATCCAAGGTACATACATACCTTATAAAGCTAGTAGTAAACAACTCTTTGTTTTGAGTGATTGAAGATTTTTTATAAAGAAAGTTTGGTCTCTTTGGATATTACAATAATAATACAATAATAATAAAATTAGTAAATTTTATATTAAGAATACAAATATTAAAAAACAATTAATTAAGATAATAAGTACTAGGAATCTTTACCTTTGAATAAAAATGAGCATATTTAAGCATAACTCCACCCTATAATATTAACAAGTATATTAAATCATAATCAATAAATATATTATTAGTAACATAAACTTTATAAAATAAGCTTAATAAATATGTGCTATAAAATTAGGTTTATTATTAATATATTATTATCTATAAATACAAATATTACACATATATTAATATGTAAAAAGATTACACATTATTAGAAATATTAATAATATTAATAATAACTAAGCTATAATATTAACATTAATAAAACTTAATTAATAATATTTATGTATTATCATTAATATTCATAAATAATGTTCATAATAGTTACATTTTAGACATTAACAACAACATTAATAAAATATAATATTTTCAATATAACATTAATGTTATTAATAATAAGGTTAACATATTCTTAATAATTTCGTATAATAATTATTTATGTAATAATATTATTAAATGTAACAATTTAATATTTTTGTTAACTAGGTGAGATTGTTAATGTGGCTAACATAATCATTAATGGTTAACATTAATAAATCAATCTTATTAAACATTGACAAACTTATTAAACAATAACAATTATAGTAGGCCTTAATTAATCATTTATTAATTTATTAAACCACATGAAGTATTAATAGTTTGATTATTAACTAATACATAAAACCATAATTTATGAATATGAATACTATTGACTATTTATCAAAATTATTACATTGAAGCCTTAATACAAGTAATATAAATAACAACATATTTTTTTTCATATAGTAATCAATATAATATATACTAATATTAATGTTAATATAATAATATTACTATTATCATTAATGTTAATATTACTATTAACATTGATATTAATGTGTGCCTCTTACTCTAAAATATTTGTTACAATTTAAATAGCCATGCCCATTAAAACATGTGTCTTGCAATGGAGTAGAACTTTTGAGGCCATAGTTATACCACACCCTAAAAATTATTTAGGTTTAAATTTTAGTGTCAATATAGTATGATATAGTTTTGATGTTTATGTCATCTAATAAAACCTTGTATATATAACCTTATATATATATATATTGTGTACTTTTGCAGCCATAGTTGTAACCCACTCTAAAATGGTTACTATGTTACTATGTACATATATTGTAGATATATTCTTGAACGATTGTTGGAGTTTTGGAGGCATAGCTGTAACACTTAACTTTTCATTTGATGACATGTTTTAAATGACAATTTTTAACTTTTAAATATAAAATTATGTGTTTTAATATAATATAATATGACACTTTGTATATATTATACATATATATTTATTTTATAAGAATCTTTATATATTATACATATGAAATGATTTCATAAGAATATGGCAATGAATGTTGTAATTTTTTAGTGTAATATGAGATTATAAAATAATGTAAATCATGGTAAACCATAATGGTTTTGTATTTAGTAAAATGTTTATTATATTAGACTATTTTAATTCCGTGATACTTTTTTCTGTTTTCAAAGTTTTAATATGTAAGTGGTTAGGTTTTATAAAAAAATAGGTTTGGTTTTAATATAATAGAATGTGTTTTGTTATTAAATTTAGATTTAAGTTTGTTATTATGTTGTAGTTTTTAGTTTATTATTATTACTGGGTTTAGGTTTTTCATGATTATTTTAATTTTAATATTAATATTAATTGTCAATCATTATCAAATGACATTAGATAAATGTCGTCAAAACTTGGTAGACAATTTTTAAATGTCAAATTTTGTCAACCCTACATTGACTATATTTAACAATATTCAACTTGGTGCCATAGTCAAATATAGTCAATCCTTCAAAAGTCAAAATAAACAACCATAGTCAACCATGTTCAACTGTAGTCAAACAATCATTAACAATAGTAAAAAAATAGTTGGTGATGTTTAACAATAATTACACATTATCAGCCATAGTATAACCATGGTGATCAATTTGGTTTACTATGATTGACCATAGTTATGTATGGTTACCATGGTCTATGATTGTTAACCATAGTTTACTGTATTTAGCATGGCTGGCAATCCAGTTGGATATTGGTGGCCACCTGCCTATTCCACTTGGACTCCAACACTATCTCTTTCAGTTTTTTGGGTTCCTTAATTGTAGCACAATTTACTATTTCTGGCAGTTTCTCGAGCCTTGAACTTCTAGAGCCGTTTTGAGGCCCTAAACAACATTTTTAGGGAAATCAGAGAGACCATTATATCCCAAAATGGGCTAGCCAACATTCTTTTGACATCATCTTCGAGATATTAAAAATGAGCTACTATGATAGTCAAACAAGGATCATATGCCCAGGTTACGACCCCTGGAAGTTGATGTACCAATTTACCCCAATGGGGCCCATAGTTTTGGCGCTTCATGTCCTAGGGTTAGGTTTTTGGATGTTTAGTGTTTTCCATTATATCTCAATAACAAATATGCATTCAAACCTCATTGTAACACATTTCAGAGGCATGTAGTCTCCACATCTCTTCTTAGAGATAAGCTCCCATTGCCCAAGCTAGTTTATTTCCATTTTGTATGTAAACATATTTCAATTCTTTGATATTAATGATATGAAGTTTTATTTATTCTTAAAATCTATCTTTGTTTCTATATTTTTATTTTGTTGCATTCTTTCACATGTTTGGATCATCATAACATGCACTAGGAGAAAAAGCGCTCTTCCCTAGGACGACTACAAGCACGTGATAGTCTAATATGTTGAGTGGTTGTATTGAGGGATTCTTTATTGGAGAGTGCAATACTTGGAGTTTGTTTTGAATTAGGACATGTTGAGGAAAATTAAAGTTTGGATCCTCTTTTAGAGAGCACAAAACCATGTCACGAGGAGTGCTTGAAATGTGGATCCTTAGCTTAAAGACCCCGCCACATTGGAGGTGGCTTCCAACCACCACATGACACTTCTACATATTCACTAGACTATCCTAATGTGGATATAATATAATAAATTAGATTAGGTTGTTGCACACTTGATCCATTTTCTATCATTTTCCTAAGTGACCTATCTTATAAAACTGGGAGAGTGTCCTCATTCTCACAACTTAGCCACTAGATCATCCATCTCTTCTTGATGTAATCATATTAGGCCCTTCTTTGGTAATGAGAGGGTTAATGCTTTGGTGCATTATTGGGAACTAGGGTTTGTGTGATATAAGATTAAGATATGAAACCATATAAAATAATGGAGCACTTAATGCTAATGGATCTCACGTCATGAAAGTTTAGATAAATCTTGTTTAGGGTTTATGTTTTAGGGTTTAGGGTTTAGGGTTTGGGATTTAGGGTTTATTGTTTAGGTTTTATAACACCTTAGGAAATTATTTTAATAAACACTTAAATAAAAGCTACAAATTATAATAAATAGATCATAAAGTTCTTAGGTTTTAGGGTTTGGGGTTTGGGGTTTGGTGTTTAGGGTTTAGTATTTAGGCTTTAGGCTTGAGGGTTTATAACACTTTAGTAAATTATTTTTATAAACACTTAAATAAAAGTTACAAAACACTTGTTAAAATGCTATAAAATTCTTTGGGTTTAGGGTTTAGGGTTATAACACTTTATTAAATTCTTTTAATAAACACTTTAAAAATTTACAAAATTAAAATGTTATAAAATTCTTAGTGTTTAGGGTTTAGGTTTTGAAATTTAGGGTTTATAATTTGAAATTATATAAAATTCTCATGGTTTAGGGTTTAGGGTTTATAACACTTTAGTAAATGCTTTCAATAAACACTTAAAAAAGTGAGAAAACACTTGTTAATATGTTATAAAATACTTAGGGTTGAGAGTTTAGGCTTTATGGTTTTGGGTTTTGGGTTTAAAATGCTATAAAATGCCTATGGTTTAGGATTTAGAGTTTATAACATTTGAGTAAATGCTTTTGATAAACACTTCAAAAAAAGTTACAGAAAGTTTGTTAAAATGTCATTGAATGATTAGGATATAGATTTGGGGTTTGGGGTTTAGGGTTTAAATTTTACGTTTTGCGGTTTAGGGTTTACGGTTTTGTGTTTAGGGTTTAGGGTTATAACACTTTAGTAAATTGTTTTAATAAACACTTAAATAAAAGTTACAAAATTCTTTTTAAACTATTATAAAATTCTTAGGGTTTATGGTTTAGGGTTTAGGTCTTGGGGTTTAGGGTTTAGGGTTTAGGTTTTGGGGTTAAGGTTTTAGGGTGTATGATTTAAGGTCTATAACAATTTGGTAAATTCTTTTAATAAACACTTAAATAGAAGTTACAAAACGATTTTAAAAATGTTACAAATTTCTTAGTGTTTAGGGTTTAGTTTACAGGATTTAGGGTTTAGGGATTATTATTTAGGGTTTAGGATTTAGTGTTTAGGGTTTGGGGTTTAGAATTTAGGCTTTTTAAAACATTCTTAAGTGGTTTAATAAACACTTATAAAAGGTTACAAAACACATTTCAAAAATTTATTAAATGATTAGGGTTTAAGGTTTAGGGTTTGGGGTTTAGGGTTTAGGGTTTATGTTTTATAACACCTTAGTAAATTATTTTAATAAACACTTAAATAAATGTTAAAAATTTATTTTTAATAGATCATAAAATGCTTAGTTTTTAGGGTCAGGGTTTGGGCTTTGGGGTTTAGTGTTTAGTGTTTAGGGTTTAGGATTTAGGTTTTATAACACGTTTGTAAATTATTCAAATAAACACTTAAAATGTTACAAAATGGTTAGGGTTTAGGGTTTATGGTTAAAAAACTTTATTAAATGCTTTTTATTAACACTTAAAAAAGTTACAGATGTATTTTCAAATGTTATAAAATTCTTAGCGGTTAGGGATAGGGTTTATGGTTTACGGTTTTGGATTTATAATATATTGATAAATTATTTTAATAACAATATAAGAAAAAGTTACAAACCACTTGCTAAAATTTTATAAAATTCTTAGGTTGTAGGGTTTAGGTTCTATAATTCCTATAAAATGCTCAAGTTTTAGGGTTTAGTGTTTATAACACTTTAATAAACGCTTTTAATAAACAATTAAAAAAAGTAAGAAATCGCTTGTTAAAATGTTATAAAATACTTAGGGTTTATATTTTAGTCTTTAGGCTTTAGGATTCAAGGTTTTGGGTTTAAAATGTTATAAAATGCTTACAATTTAGGATTTAGGGTTTATAACATTTTAGTAAATGCTTTTAATAACCACATGAAAAAAAGTTACGAAAATCCTGTTAAAATGTCATTGAATGCTTAGGGTTTAGGTTTAGGGTTTAAAATGTTATCAAATGGTGAAGGTTTATGGTTTAGGATTAACAAGGCCTTTGTAAATTCTTTTTATAAACACTTAAAAAAATTACAAAACGGTTCTTAAAATTTTATAAAATGCTCAGCGTTTAGGGTTTAGGGTTTAGGTCTTATAACACTTCAATAAATTCTTTTAATAAACACTTAAAAAAATGTTACAAAATTTTTTTAAAATGTTATAAAATGCTGAGGGTTTAGGGTTTAAAATTTTATAAAATGTTAGTGTTTAGAGTTTAGGGTTTAGGGTTTATAAAGCTTTAGTAAATCCTTTTAATAAACACTTAAGAAAAGTTACAAAACACTTGCTAAAAAGTTATAAAATTCTTAGGGTTTAGTTTTGAGGGACCCACTACTAAATTCTTTTAATAAACACTTTAAAAAAAGTTGCAAAACTCTTGTTTAAGTTCTATAAAATTCTTAGGGTGTATGTTTTACGGTTTAGGGTTTATAACAATTTAGTAGATTCTTTAAATAAACACTTAGAAAAAAGTTACAAACGCTTGTTAAAATGTTATAAAATTCTTGGGGTTTAGGGTTTGGGGTTTTAAATGTTGTAAAGTGCTTTTGGTTTAGCGTTTAGGGTTTAGGTTGTGGGTGTGGGTATTAGGGTTTAGGGCTTATGGTTTATAATGCTTTAAAAAATTCTTTTAATAAAAACTTATAAAAAAGTTAAAAATAATTTTTAGGGTTTACGGTTTTTTTGGTTTTTAGGGTTTGGGGTTTTTGGGGTTTAAGGTTTTTTAGGGTTTATGGTTTTTTAGGGTTTCGAGTTTTTTAGGGATTATGCTTTTTTAGGGTTTAGGCTTTTTATGGTTTATGGTTTTTTAGGGTTTAGGGTTTTTTAGGGTTTAGGGGTTTAGGGTTTAAGATTAAGGGTTTAGGGATTAGGGGCGTAGGGTTTATAGCACTTTAGTAAATCGTTCTAGTAAAAACTTTAATAAAAGATGCAAAACACTTTCTAAAATGTTATAAAATCATTAGGTTTTAGGGTTTGGGCTTTAGGGCTTAGTGTTTAGGGTTTAGATTTTGGATTTTAGGGTTTAGAGTTTATAAAACCTTAGTAAATTCTTTCAACTTTAGGCTTTAGGGTTTAGGAATTACAGGACCTTAGTAAATGATTTTAGGGTTTATCCTTTAGGCTATAAGAATTAGGATAT
>APFE030742416.1:33646-50399 GCA_000404065.3 Pinus taeda | reverse complement strand
TGCATGTTCAAGCTGCTCAACAAACTTATCAGCCAAAACCTTTGTTCTCTCACCCATGGTCCCAGCATAGAAACCATATTGGTCGCATAACGAGGAGGTGTGAGTTGTTGAAAACATAGGTGCTTTTAGAGCTCAAAACACTGGAAATCAAGATTTTGAACAACTAGAAAATTCAAAGGCTACAAATCTCTCGATCTCCTATTCAATTGTAAATATCAACTATGCTTCTCAAAATGTACATTTTTCTATCTCTCTTTCATCTTCCATACTACCCAACTTTAATATTTTGAAGCAGATGAGAAACATCAACGTTGATGCCTCACTTTACATGCCAATGATTCCAGAACATGAAAGGAAGTTAAAGGACATTTTAGAAGGTAAAATACCCACACCATTTAATTCCCTGGAAATTCAATAATAAGAAGAAAAGCATTAGGACAAATTCCTTGTTGTTCATAACCCTTCAACTTCTCTTGGAACTCCTGCATTTTATGTGCCCATAAAACTCCATGACAAGATAACACACTATTTCTTAGTTGATGGAGGTTATGAATCTAACGTAGTGCCTAAGGTCATAATGGAATAATTAGGCCAGCAGTGTTCTGAAGATACTCCAAGGAAAGTACATGCATTCAATAATTCTCTCCAAGAAACAATTCTCTTCTAGTTGTCTCTTCTATTTCTTAGTACACCCCTACAATGATGAATTTTTGCTTACTAACTCTTGTATAAACTCTCTTAAAAATAGTAAAACATACTTCTTTATAGAACCAATCACTTTCTTGGCTTAGTTGACACATCCTAGTGAAATTTTGGACTTTCCCTTATTCAAATTTATGGTGAATGACTTTCCATCCTTGATGAGATAGTACTTGTTGGAAACCAGGACACTACTGAGGGGGGTGAATCAGTAGTCTGGCCAAATTATACAAATATTCAAAAATTATTCATGGATTAACAACATAACCCAATCATGTACAACATCAAATCATAAACATCAAGCACATGAGAAACATATATACAAGACAACAATATTTTTTTTATTACAAGACTCAAATTGATTACATCGTGGCCCCATAAGCTACCACTTGTAGGTTTATCAGTTTCTACTTAAAGGAACTTTAATCCCTACTCGTTTATTAGCTACCATTGAAAAGGACTACTTCCTCTGCTCATCTACCAATACTCATTGGAATGGAATCTTTCCCTTGCTCATTTACTAGTACCCACTAGAACGAGCTACCACCCCTTATCTACAATTTATTACTTCCCAAACTTATTGCTCCATATTTCATCCATTTTCAAACTCAAATCAATATGCCTTGTCCGCTTTCAAAATAATCGATTTCCTTAATCACCAACACCTTTAGCAATCTTTGATTAATGATAAAATCACCTTCAACAATCTCTGATTACTGATACAAACCACCATCACCTTAAGCAATTTGTCATGACTGAACAAATCACCAAACTTTATGCACCAAAATCGTCAACACCATTTCATTCTATTCCTTATAAAACACCTTTGAGAAACCAATATTGTTCTCTAATTCACTTTGATGCATACCCATACTATTGTGCATCACGTTGCACCAACAACCTCTAATCCACACACTCTGCTCTGCAACTACACAAACTCATTTGAGCAAGCATGCTTATAAGGAATTTGGCTTTATAGTTTTTGGCTTTTCTTTATTTTCTTTGATTGTTACATGTATCCTTATTTTTTTTCCTTTGTCCTTTTTATTTCAATCCTTTGAGTGTGTTCACCAAGTTATCTAACCCTGATCATCCTTTTCTTCTAGTTAAATTGACTTTATTTTCCTATTTGATCATTTTGGCCTTGTACAAGATTTAGCAGTGCTTCTACTAATTTTAGTTGCAACTAATTTTGGGTTAGCTTCCAAATTTACTCTGAGAACTAATAGTTCTACCAAATTTAAACTTAATTCCTTTTTTTGTGTTGCTTATCTGTTCCTTTTCCAAATCTTTCACTTAAACAAGCTTCTCACTATTCATGCCAAGGCCCAAAGGCTTTGTTGAATATTGTTGTGATATGATTGGGAAAATTAGTTTTTCTATGCTAAATTCCTTTTAAGATTATGTTAAATGTGCTTAAGGATTCATGAGGTTAATTGCAAGTTTAAACATGACTTTTGAGTGTTTTTATGTAAATTTTATGAGCAACTTAACATAAACAAATGACTTATCACAAGAATTCTTGAAAAAATGCAAAGTTAGAATATGGACATAAGGTCGGAGGAAAAAATGGCACTCTCGGCTAAGGGTTTCGGACGATCCAGTGCTTCCCAGAACGGCGCAGCCAGGGCCCGTCTCTCCCCCTCGGCGCTTCGCCTCCCAGGCCCCGTTCCTGTGGATGGCCGGCTCTTTTTCCTTTTCAATCCACGTAGCTCAGTTCATGAGCAGGTTTCTGCCGGTGGAGGGGCAGTACTCAAACCCAACGATTTTTACCAGCTTGACCTCTTCTGTGTAGGTATTTTCCAAAAGCCCCGCAGGGCTTTTTGCATGGCCACGATTGAAGACCGCTTCCTGACTGCGGTATAGCAGAAACTCCCTCAGCTCGAGGGTTCAGTGTTGTTTTTATTGTTGATACTTACCCCCGGCTCGGTTCCTTTTCCTCAAAACTGCTCAGGGGCGGGAAGTTGGGCTTCTTTTTATCTCTCTCGTTCTTCGAAATAGCTTCCGTCTGAGTACTACTCTGGGAGTGGCAGCCTGGATATAAAAATGCTTCCAGGTTCTCTTGTTCTCAAATCTCCTGAAAAATGCCCACGCAGGGAGGATGCGTGGCAAGTGTTCGACGAAATACCACACAGGGATCTCGTCTCTTGGGGCAGGTCTCTAAGAAACCGCCGTGAGATACAGCATAGGATGATAGCCCTGCCTCTGCTTGGCCCAACAAGGATGAATGCAGCAAGCTTCAGAGATCTCAAGCCACACCAAATGACTAATATCATCGGCTGCCCAGCGCAGGGAAATAAAAAACAGGCACAGATTGGGCCCCTAGCAGGCTGTGCTTGTTCCTGCGTCCTCTCGTCTCAGTATTGCAGAGAACAATAGATGCCGAAGCAATCCGAGTCTTTCCAGATCCTAATAGTGCTCCTCTCAGGCAAAACTCTGCTTCAGTGGGTGGGCTCTTCTGATCTTGTGCAAGACCTCAAGCAAGAACTGTACCTTAGGATGGGGATTCCTTCTGCTTCTCAAAGGCTCCTCTTCAAAGGTAAACAGCTTGAAGATCTCTTGCCCCTTTCATTTTATGACATTCAAAGAAATGCTTCCATCATTCTCTCCCTTCGTTTGCGAGGGGGAGCAGCGGGACAGTCATCTTCAGCAGCAGCATTTTCTTACAGAGATGTTGTCCATGCTGAGAAACCCAAGAACTCCACTTCACCAGTCCAGGTTCCAAAACCTTTCTTGGTGGACAAGATGGAGGAAACCCCCTCCATTGAAGTAATGCATCCAACGATGGACAGGCAACTCCAACTGTTTTCCGAATTTGGCATTATTTGTAGGTTCAATGGGCTATGGCCTCGTACAGAAGATCTCTACAAATGGGTTCACTCCAACTGGACCAACAATTGCAAGGTTCTTCTCTGTTCTAAAGGTTTCTTCATTGTAGTGTTTGTTGACAGTGAGGATTATCAAAAAGCTTTAACTGGGGGCCCTTGGTTTTGGGACTCGGCGGGTCTCTTCTTAACCCCTTGGTTCCCAAATTTTGATCCTTCCACAGCTGTTATCACCAAACTCCCTATCTGGGTCAGACTTCCCAACCTCCCGGTTCATTTATGGCACTTTTTTGTGTTTGAAGGAATCGGTAACTCTCTAGGACGTTTTCTATCTACAGACACTTCTAGGGGGGAAAGGGAATCTACACCTTCGCTAGAATCTGCACAGAAATAGACATGAGCAAAGGATTACCAGATCAGATCATTCTCAAAGTTGGAGACTTCCACTGGACTCAGACCTTAGATTACGAGAACACAGTGTTCCGCTACAGAAATTTTCATCTCATAGGGCACCTTCATAGATTGTGTCCAGCGATTCCTGCCCAAAAGAAGAAGGTCGCTCCTAAGTCGAAATCCAAAAGCTGGAAACCTTGTGACCTGCCCCCCATGGATGATTTTAGTTCCAGCTCAGATGAAGAGGAAGTGGATGAGGACGGGATGGATGCTTCGCTTGCACAGGACCCACCCCCAATAGGTCCTGAGGAGTCCTCAGCCCCACCTCTCACGCAGAAGCGCTCTCATGAGACCTCTCCTTCGGATTCAGACAAGGAGATCTCTCCATCCGCCCAGCTCAGTGTGCAAGTCTTTCCATCCCAGCCGAATCATCTTGGATGGGTCAAAGTTGGTAAAAAGAAAGGTAAAAAGGGCCGCACTGCGGACTCCTCCCATGTTGGGTTGAATCCCTAGCTGGGCTCTTGTCTCTTGGTTCGTCTGTTGGCTTCTTGTTAAGCACTGCTCTCTTCTTGTTTACTCCTCAAGGCCGAGGTGGATAGTCTATCCTTGCCGGCTGCCCGTTCTCTTTGGGGTGTTGTAGGAGGTCCTTTGGTCTAGTTGTCATGTACTCAGCAGAGCTTCGGGCTTTAGTCTGCCCGAGCAGTCCTTTTGTACAATATGTTTTATTTTCTTAATACAATCGCTTACTTACAAAAAAAAAAACATAAACAAATGACTTAACAACATCATATAACATACATGAACATCACCATAAATAGTATCACAGTAGCACATGATGAAGTAGTTCACCACTCCTAGGCTACACCTCCTTGGTCTAGCTTACAATGGGTTGGCCCTCCCTATTATGCTAAAAAATGTGAATACATCAGTTTACAATGCTTAGAAAGCTCTGAAACCTATTCCAATGGTTTCAGAATGCCCAAAAATGCCTGTGTAGCCTCTTTCTGCTATTGATTTGGTAAAAAAATGAAGAATATATGGATTTCCCAAGTCTTCTGCTAATCGCACCACAAATTCCCCAAAATCCAACATCGTCATACAAATTCGCCCCAAATCATGCTAATCGAGCAATAATTTCTCTGATTTTCGGGCAAAATTGTCGGACACTTTAAATGTCCGCTAATGCCTGAAATCCTCAAATTGTGGCCATATGGGGGCGAGGTGCTCGGCGCTATGGCCAAAGGCCCGCCCTGCCAGCCGGGCCCCTGCTCCATTTGCTGGTGGTTATATGATGGCACGTGCCTAAGGTTTGGCCCTTCCCCTAATTGATGGACCCTTACAATTTAAATATATGTCAAAACCTTTATATCTTAACACTTATAGTATGGTGCATTGGTGGAAGGCTTGTCTCATTTATTAGTGGTTGCGGGTTCGACCCCCGCTGTTACTGCTCAGACCTTGATCCAAAATTTTTCCAATCCCCATGCTGCCACGTGGTGGCCTTTGGCTGGGCCACATGTTAGCCCATGGTTGGCCACCAATCCATAACCACCACTTGGCACAACTTAATTTGTCAAAGGTCATTGACGAGTCAAACTACATAAACCTACATAGTCAGTGCCACGTCAGTAGTACAAACTGTTGACTAGGCTGTCAATTTTTTGCAAAACTTCTCTTGTTTGGGAAAGTGAATAGAACATGATTGTGGGAGCATATGGTGTTTGTTTCATACGAAAAAGGTTGTCAGGAAATTTAGATGAGGAGCACTACGTAGTCGTTTAGGTTCGACACCGATCTGACAACTTTGAATTTTGAGCTAAATTTTGAGCATGTGATCATTCCTCCCCACTAGAAGCCTTTTGGACCCTAAAATATCACTTTCATTTGTCCAACAGGTGATGGTATAATTCCCTCACCTTTCCAATCTCAATCCATTTTGATTTTGAAGGATTTGTTCCTTTGAGCCCCAATTGAAGGTAGTCCACACTCCCTCATTTGGATGACCTTCTTATTCTGTCAAGGATAGTGTCTTGTTATAGTTCATGAAGGTATTCAGGAGAAAAATCATCAATGGAAGGAATTTGGACATTTTCTCCTTAATATTCAATCAAAGGAGGCTCATCCAACCTTAAGTTATAAACATTAACAACAACATAAATTTTCATATATGAAGGCAAATCCAACCTGAATGCATTGTTACCAATCTCTTCTAGAATTCTGAATGGACCATATCTAATTGGTTTTATCTTTTTACCTTCTCCTTGGAGCCTCTATTCTCTAATGTGAAGCCAAAATTCATCACCGACTTGGAATTTGTGATCTACACAATTCTTTCCATGCCTTGCTTTGTACTTGCCTTAGCTCTTTTCTAGTTGTTCTTGAACTCTTTGGTGTACCAATTGGATTTGTTCAATGAACCTTCTTGCTTTTTCTATGTCACTATGACCATTAATAGCAACAACCTTTCCAAAAATGAAATCCAAAGGAGACTTAGGAAAGTATCCCAAACATGCCTCAAATGGCGATGTTTGAGTTGAAGAGTGCTTGGCCTGGTTGTAAGCATCCTAAATGTAGTGCAAATGTTCATCCCACAACTTAGGATGCTTACTACAATACCCATAAAGAAGATGTATCACTGTCTTGTTCAACACCTATGTTTGGCAATTTGTTTCTAGATGAAATGATGTACTCTTTTTCAATTTTGTGTTCATGAATCCCTACAGGCTAGACCAAAAATTCCCAACAAAGCGAGAATCTCGATCACTAACAATGGATGGGGGCAATGCAAAATGCACCCATACATTATGAAAGAATAAATGAGCAGTTTTTTCAGTTGTAATTTTCTTTTTACATGGCATCAAAATACACATTTTCCTGAACCTATCCACAACTACATACAAATAATCATGAACTATTTTTTATAATAAGATGTCCTACAAAATACATAGAAACACTCTCCCACAGTCGTGAAGGAACTGGAAGTGGTGTGTACAATCCTCATTTCCCATTGTTAGGCTTATTGACTACACATAATGAACATCCTTTAATAAAACTTGACACACTTTCAAGCTACGAGGCCAATAGCAGGACCTTTGTAGATGTGTCATCGTCTTATTTACACCGAAATGACTAGCAATACGAGAAGTATGTGTCTCTCTTATGATGTTGACTCTTTCTCCCTATGGAATACAAAGATTTCCGATATGGTACAACACGTTATCATGCCAATGATAATCCAATTTTTGAAGAAAAACCATCCATTGGAAGTGCCTTAACTACTGCAACTTAGATTGAGATTGCAAGTATTGCAATGGCTAATGATGAGTGTGAATGATTGTTTCCTTACCCATCAAGTAGTGTTTCCACTTTATCAGACTTTGCACCAATGCATACAACTCCTTGTCATATGTAGGATAATTAGTCACTGCACCATTGAAAGTTTCTGAATGAAAATAGATAGGCTTATCATGTTGCATGAGGACTGCACCCACGGTGTAGTCATTAGCATTAGTCTGGATCTCAATTGATTCTCTCAAGTCTAGAAGTTCAAGTACTGGAACCGATATTTTCCTTCAATGCATCAAAGGCATTTTGTTTTTTGCCTCCCAATTGAAAAACCTTTTTCACACTAGTCAATGCATGCAAAGGAGTTGTTATAGAAGAAATGTTAGCAATTAATTTCCTCCAATATTGGGATGCTCCCCCAAAAATTCTTACCTTAGTAACTTTCTTGAGCCTTGGCCATTTCAAAATGACATCATCCTTGGGATCTATTTTCAACTCACCTCCTCCAACAATATGACCCAAGTAAACTAAAGAAGTTTTTCCAAACTCACACTTTGACATCTTTAAATACAACTTTTCTTTCTTTAAGACATCAAGTACTTTTCTCACATGCATGACATGTTCATCATGATATTTACTGAAAATTATGATTTCATCTAAGTATACTATAACAAACTCATCAACAAATGGCCTCAACGCATCATTCATCACATGCATGAAGGTAGCAGGAGCATTACATAAACCAAAAGGCATAACTAGTCATTCAAACAAACCTTGTTTCTGTTTGAATATTGCCTTCCAAATGTCTCCTTCATCAATTCTAATTTGATGGTAGCCACTCCTTAAGTCCAACTTAGTAAAATACTTTGCATCTTTCAATTGATCAAGTAAATCATATATTCTAGGTAGTGGGTAACAGTTCTTTACCGTAATCTTGTTCAATGCATGGAAGTCCACACACTTGCGCTATGTTCTATCCTTATTTGGCACCAAAACAATGGGTGAATGAACATAATTTGAAACTAATTGTAAATGCTTTGCAAGGTATTCAATTCAATAAACATACATGTTTAAAATATGTACATGTCTTGCAGTTAAAAACAAATGAGTTTTTCAGTTGTTTATGACCCTTTTAAGTATAGTAGAATTAATTCATTTCTATGTTTAACATACTAAAACATATTTGTTCAGAAAAATAACTCAACCACAAATACAAAAGAGGTTGATGAAGTAGTTCAACCCTCCTGGGCTACATTTGTTGGGTCCAAGGCTCCCAAATGGGCATGTTTTTTATTTCATTAAAGCTCAAAATGATTGTACCAAAAAATACAAGCCTTAACAGGTGAAATGGACCGCAAAAGTAGATTTAGAACGCTCAAATCAGTTAGGAATTACTACTGGTTCTCATCTAATGGGTACCTGCAACCCTATACAGCTCCCACAATATTGGGCCCTAGTGGATCCCAGAACTTCCACAAAGCAAAAACACCTGCAAACGACCTCTAATTGCTCTCTAACCTATGTCAATGGCTTCAGAATCGTCTGATCACTAAAAATCAAAGAAAAATTCGTTCAAAATGGACTTTCCTACCCAAAGTTATGGCTCATTCATTGAAATGCCTGTTTGCCCCTAAAACAACTCCAGTTAACTTTACTTGAGGGCTAGATAGGCCCTCTAAATATGGCGCTCTGCCAAAATTTCCACTAATTGAACCGTTACGGTTTTGGTTGAACTATAGTTATAATCGGCGCATGTGACCAGCATTTTCGGCGGGCAGTTAGGCTCGGATTTCGTGCCAAGCCCTTACGAAATGGTGAGTTAAACTGTAGTCAGGCCCGGGTTTCTGGCATATGTGACCACCCTTCATGCATTAAATGGTAACCATATGTTTTATCCATTGGCGGTTTAGGGATAAGCCCTGGTCATGGGCCACGGTCATAGACTATGGGGGCTAGCCCCCTTCGGGCCCTGCCCAAAATCTTTACACAATTCATTAATTGTTTCGTCTGCCCACATAACAAGACTCACCCCTGTGGCACGTTGGTAAGGTGTAGCATTTGTGGTTAGGATGTCGCGGATTCGATCCTCCGTGCCTCCAAAAATTTTAATATACACCAACATACCTGCTGATGTCATCTAGGCCACGTGGCGACCTCAGGGCCTACCATGTGGTAGCCTGCTATTGGTTGCCCAACAGGAATATTCTTGAAATATTCCAAGGAATATTCTATGGAATACTCTTTTCAAATTTTTTTTGAAAAAATTCAAAATTCAGTGTAATTGGACAAGTTTTCTTTTTGGCATAACATCCTCATGCGGAGATCAATTTTCGAACTGTTCACAGCGCCAAAATTAGGAGGACGAGCTATATCCGGTCGTTTAGGTTTGATCTAGTTCTGAGCACTTTTTTTTTAGCATTTTACAACACTCGGTCCTAAGCTCCTGATCACACCTCCCAAATGAGAAGGCTTTTGGTCCCCAAAAGCTTACTGAAATCTCTTAACTGCATTGTAGCATAGACAATGAGAGAATGAACATCCTCTTCTCTTCAACCCTTCAAAAATTTTCTTTGCATGGAAAATGACTTTGAACCACAAATGGAAAGAAATTGACATTTCCCTTCCTGAATGCACTTTTCCTCCTGTCCACAACTGTCTTTCCTACACTCACACAGAATTAGCCTCACATGCCTTCATGGCTCTTGAGTTTTCACCATAAGATTGCACATAACCCAGTCCAAGATTCTTGGATCGTTCCTCAATGGAAATGGGTTCAATCATGCCTTGTCCATGTTTTCCAAATCCTTTGCCTTCATAACACATATTAATCATGAGCTTGGATCTTATTCCCCTTCTATGCTTTTCGAAAGATCCTACACATCTTTTGAAGAGGAAACTGAAGACAAATCAGAATGGATTACCTCTTTCTCAAACATGTTGTTGGTCAACACCTCTTGGGCTTGCTGAAGCTGCAATTCCATATCATGCAATTTTTGAAGAAGTTCTTCCTTCTCCTGCTTCATGGCCAACAATTTCTCATAAAGCATTGTGATTTCTCTTCTATCCTCAAACAGGATCTACACCATATCCTTCAAGGTAAGGAATTCACACTTCATATCCTCATCGAAGAACCTTGTGAAGGAGAAATGTTCACTTGATGAAGTTGCCACTATAATATCAATGAATCAATTAACTTCAACAATGTGCTTAAATATTTTCAAAACAAATGACAAAGCTTTTCACCCAAATGTCTTTACAACCATCACATTCAAGCAGCCAACAACACACAAATCAAGTGAAAATCTTGTTCAAGCAACCATCAACAAATCAACTCAAGTGAAATTCTTGAAGTGATTTTGAGGACCTTTGGGGTAAGGAAAATATCTGCTATTCCTTTTTGTCTTCTCCAAGACTTAGCTAATCAGTGGCTATCCCCAAACTTCAACAAACTCAAACAACATGCAGTTTGCTAGTAAAGAAATCAATCTTCAACACTGCTTTAAACACCTTTCAAGCTATACAATCAAGCTATTGTGATCAAAACTTGCAAGACAGTCCAAATATCCTTGCACAAAAACAATCAAAAGACAACTACACTAAAGATTGACCAAAAAGAGCATTTATCTACTTTGCAATTGTCTAACAGGAGCATTTCGAAGGCTACTTGCCTCATTTGACTGCTTTTGATACAAAGAAACAACAACATAGCTCTGATACCAACTTGATCTGAATTTGAAACTACTTGTAAATGCTTTGCAAGGTATTCAATTCAGTAAACATACATGTCTAAAAGATGTACATGTCTTGAAGTTAAAAACAAATGAGTTTTTCAGCTATTTATGACCCTTTTAAGTGTGGTAGAATTAATTCATTTCTCTGTTTAACATACTAAAATAGATTTGTTCATAAAAATAACTCAACCACAAATGCAAAAGAAGTTGATGAAGCAGTTCACCCCTCCTGGGCTACATCTGCTGGGTCCAAGGCTCCCAAATGGGCATGTCCTTGATTTTATTAAAACCTCAAAATGATTTTACAGCTAAATACAAGCCTTAATAGGTGAAATGGATTGTAAAAATGGATTTAGAATGCTCAAATCAGTCAGGAATGACTACTGGTTCTCATCCAATAAGTACTTGCAACCCTATACAAGTCCCACAATACTGGGCCCTAGTGGCTCCTAGAACTTCCATGGAGCAAAAACACCTACAAACGACCTTTCATTTCTCTCTAACTTGTACCAATGGCTTTAGAATCATATAATCACTCAAAATCCAAAACAAATTCGTCCAAAAAGGACTTTCCTACCCAAAGTTATGGCTCATTCATTGAACTGCCTGTTTTCCCCTAAAAAAACTCCAGTTAGCTTTAGTTGAGGGCTAGATAGGCCCTCCAAATATGGCGCTCTGCCAAAATTTCCGCTAACTGAATTGTTACGATTTTGGTTTTCGGCAGGCAGTTAGGCTCAGATTTCGTGCCAAGCCCTTATGAAACGGTGAGTTAAACTGTAGTCGGGCTTGGGTTTCTGGCATATGTGACCACCCTTCACGCATTAAGCAGTAACCATATGTTTTATCCACTAGCGGTTTAGGGATAATTCAGGGTCATGGACCACGGTCATAGACTATGGGGGTTGGCCCTTAGGGGCTGGCCCCCTCTGGGCCCTACCCAAAATATTTACACAATACATCAATTGTTTCATCCTCGCTGATAACAAGACTCACCATTGTGGCGCTTTGGTAAGGCATAGCATTTGTGGTTAGGAGGTTGCGGGTTTGATCCTTCTTGCCTCCAAAAGATTTAAACGTACACCAACATACCTGCTAATGTCATCCAGATCACGTGGTGGCCTCCGGGACTGCCACGTGGCAACCTACTATTGGTTGCCCACAAGAATATTCCTACAATATTCTATTTAATTTTTTGGGGAAAAAATTCAAAATTCAGTATAATTGGACAATTTTTATTTTTCGCATAACTTCCTCATACAGAGACTGTTTCGGAATTAGGAGGACGAGTTCTATCCGTTCGTTCAGGTTCGACCCAGTTCTGAGCGCTTCCTTTTTTGAGAATTTTATGACACTTATTCCTGAGCTCCTGATCAGTGAACCACATGGCAAAGAACTTGGCTTGATGATCCCTTTATCCAACAACTCTTGATTTTTCTTTTTAATTTTTTCACTTTCCATCACTGAAATCCTGTACATGCCAATTTTAGGAAGAGGACTATCTTGTTGCAATTGTATCTCATATTCTGTTCCTCTCTTGGGAGGAAATCCTTTTAGTTCCTAAAACATCTCATCATATTGGTTAACAATATCAACCAATTCATATTTCAATCTTGAATCACATCTTTGAAAATATTCATTATCAACATCATTCTTGGGTTTGATCATTAGAACCACAAAATTCTTGTTTGAATTCACAAGTCTTTTCATCTTCCCTACATTAACAAGTGAAAGATTTAGTTTCTTGCTATGAGCTCTCACAATATATTCTACTCTATATTCGAACAAATGGTATTTGTTTTGATGTCTATGGAAGATAGATTTTCTATCATAAAGATACGGGCTGCCCCAAACTATACCACATATGTCTAATGGCACAACATCAAGCTCCACTTCATCTATGAAATTTGTAGTAGTGGTGAATTTCAGTGTACACTTTCTAGTTACTTGCAATTGTGCATTGTCACACACCCATCCTAAGGGATATGGTTTATGATGTGGAATGGTTGCCAAGTTAAAATTTTTGAAAATGTTTTCAGAGATGAGATTGGCTTGAGAGGCACTATCAAAAATAGTATCAATTTTGCTATGTTTTGAGATTACCCTTATGTGAAAAGGTTCTATCCTCTTCTTTTCATTTGGAGTTTCATTGTGCAAATTTTAAGTACTATTGCTAGCAACAGATTCTTTTCCTTTCATACCCATGGCTATAATTTTAGTTTCATCACCCGAATCGGATCCCAAATCCTGTTGAGTTGTTGCAATTGTCTTTTGTTTTCCCTTGTTGTTGAATTTCTTTGGTTTCATTTCAGGATGAAACTTCCAACAATGAGCTTCATTGTGAACCTCTATGGAACAATGCTTCCATGTTAATTTCTCTCCTTCCTTCTTAATGGATGCATTTATCTTTCCCTTCCATTTGAAACCCTTTTCTTTTCCTTTACCCTTAAATGGATTTTTAATACCCTCTTCTAGAGTATTTTTCCCTCTTCCCTCAAGATGAGTGGCTTGCACACACACATCATCTAGATTATTGGGATTGAAAATAATGATAATATGCCTAAGGTAACTTTGTTAAGGGTCCCCTATGTACTTCAACAACGTGTCTTGTGATTGCAAATATACACCTAAAATTAGAGACATTTTTCTAAATTATTGGGTGTAATCTTGCACATTTTGACTTTTATGTTGTCTAAAATTCTACCAATTCATGATGTCTTTCTGAATATATTATAGAGAGTAGAACTGTCTTTTAATTACAACAATGAAATCAGACCAAGAAATTGGGATCTTACTATTTTTTTTTCTCTTCTTATGTCTTTGATTCCCACAATACTAGTGTTGCACGCTCTAGCCTCAAGGAATCTAGTTGAATCTTTATGTCATCATCTTGAAGGTTATGAATTCTCCAATAGACCTCCAACCAACAAACCCAATTGTCAAGATTCTCTACATTCACTTCATCATTATACATGGGAAGTTCAAATTTTACATCAAGTTTTAACAGGGGTGATTTACGAGTCCCTTTTGAGGTATATTGATGAGTATGGGTAAGGATTGTATTACTGGAAGAGGGTGAAGATGCCTGTGAAGAAGAATATGAAGAAGATCGTGGAGAGGTTGGAGGTTTACCTCCATTTCCATTACCTCCTCCTCCTTTAGGAGGCTTGGAGCTTTCACCCTACAGTATGGTATTCCTTGTTGCTACCTAATCCTTGTGATTGGGTGAATTTATGTAAATAGATAAATAGGAAATATGAACATTCATTAGGAGTCGAACTGAACGGTCTCTCTCTCATGTATATAATGAAGACCTACCTAATGGAATAATACAGTCGAATCATTTTTGCTTTATGGAGTTGCTTCCTGGCCTGACATGGTATCAGAGCCAGCTCCTTTTTTAGCTCTTATGTCCCTTGTGACTCCCTAGTCTGCTCTCCATATAGCTGAGCTACTCCTCCATATAATTAGTTGCTCCTGACATGGTAGTTGCCCCCTCCATACTGTCCACATTGTCCAGCGCTGTTCATGTTTTCCTAACTGTCCATAAATGTTTCATAAAAGAAGTGTTGTCCTGACATGATAATTTTAGCGCTGTCCATCCATATTTTTTTGCTGAGAAAGCGTCCTCTCCACGGTTATTCTGGCTAGGGTTTTCACACAGACAGCGTACACCAAAACAAGCACTCCCTATGTGCTTCGAACGATCTGTGGAAACTTGTTTTCGAACACCATTAGTGGTCTGTTGTTGTTCATTATATTTTGTATGCATTGAATAATGTGTTGATTCTCTATCTATAACCATCATTGGCTCATCACTTCACAATCCATTTCCTCGGGTCCTCCTTTCTTGATCTCCCTTTTCTTTTGCGTTGGTTCAATGCTAGTCCAACAATATTGTGTTTGATTCGACAGGGTTAATTAGATCAAAGGGTGCATAAGAAATTCCCATGATGTTTAGCAAACTTTTTTGTGTGGCTAAAAGAGGAAGTGAAGCCTATTTCGACCCTTGATAAACTCAATGAGATTGCATGCTCTGTACATTAGGTTACATTTGCAGTGAACCCAATACAGTGACATGAACGTTGGACTGAACGATGCCAAGAGAAGGACAGACTCTATTGCATAAGCGTGGTGTGGCTTCTCAATGTGATGTTAAAGTGTGGCTTCTGAGCGTGGTGTGGTTTTCGGTGTGTATGAATTATGTTTCTACATTTTCATATTGGTGTCGGGCTACTTTTTTATTAATTCCCCTCCAATATTTTTTTATCTTTGTTGTTCATTATCTCCCATGGGAAATCATCATCTCTGCTATGATGGTTCGAATACAAAAGTTCCAGCTTCAATACAAACCATCCTCTCTGTTATTTCTTCAGTTACACCATCGGATAAGTGTAGGATATTGTTCTTACGGTTTGGTCAAATGTTTCCATCATTAATATCATCCAATTGAATTATATAATATGTCAGGACTACGTTCTTCGGCCCTTTAGTGGATGCAGTGCTTTATGTTGTTAAGGGAATTTTTTTTGGACTTAGTATGCTGCGATATTCTATACTTTAACATTGTTAAGATGAATGAAAATTGATATTTGATTTTGTTGTCTAGTCACATCAGAACTATATTTTTTTTCCATTAAGAGTAAAAGTTTTGCAGCAAAAGTTTTTTTGCTATAGTATGCATTCAATCATATCCATGGTGGGAATAGTTCTCACCGGCAAGGAGAACTATCCTGAATGGTCCCGGATGATAAAACACACCCTCATTTTCAATGAGTTGTGGAAAGGTGTGTGTGTCGGAGACGGAGACAATGAACTAGTACAGCCTACCTCAGAGAAAGAGCTCGTCATTTGGGAAAACAAGAAGAGAAAAGCTTATGCATTAATCACAACATCTGTAAATGAAGAGGTGAGTCGCCATATTTCTTCATATTCAACTGCCCTTTGAAGCCTTACAAAAGATGAAAGAACTCTATGACTCACATTCTGCACTTGAAGTTGTTCAACTCATGATTAAACTCTTCACTCTTGAACTGCAAAATAATGATCCTCTTGCTCTTGCATTTGAAGTAAAGTTTATAATGCATGATATCAAATCCACTAGGTTGAATTGTCCTCTTATTGCTTTTCTCAAGGCACTTTATCCTACTTACTCAAATTATCTTGACTCATTACAAGCAAATGGAAATCTCAAAGATATAACCTTTGACTCTCTTGTGGAAAAGTTTGCTGAAAGAGAGAAAGCTTTCGGAAAGAAGACAGCCCTTGAATCTTCTGAAGAGGTTTTGTGCCTTGCCTATAAAGAAAAGCATCCTGCTCAAGATTCTACAAGAGGAAGAGGTGGTCGAAGAGGAAGAGGAAGATATTTCAAAGGCAGGGGGGAAGACATTCCCAAGGAGAAAAGGCAGATTTGCACTGCATTCGCTGCAAAAGAAATGGATCACATGATGCCTCTACATGCAAGCTACCATGGGACAAAATTGAGCCTGGAAAAGAAACCAACAGAAAGGTAAAACTGATGATACAGACAAAGGTAAAGCACCTGAATCTGCTCACTATGTTGTGGCACAATGTAGCATTGGAGTAAATGAAGATTTATTTAATGCTTCACTTGCTTCTTGGAAAAATGATTGGTTGCTTGATTCAGGAGCAAATTGCCACATATCTCATAGAAAATATTTTTTTGAAGATTTCACTGGCAATGTTGATGTAGCAGTATACTTTGCAGATCAATCAAAAATCAAGCCATCAAGGCTTGGCACAATCAGGCTTAAACTGCCTGGTCTTCCAGACTTTCTTCTGCATCATGTTCTATATCTCCCA